>JAVIAB010000092.1:30544315-30769315 GCA_032433765.1 Megaustenia siamemsis | reverse complement strand
GTCTACATTATGGAGGAATGTGAGAGCTGCAGGCTTTACATTCAGAAAGTATTCCAATGGACGAAACATCATCTGTGAGAAGCCACATATAGTAGTCATGAGAAGCAAGTACTTACGTGAAGTAAAAGAGGTGCGCAAGCAAGGTTATGATATTGTGTACTTGGATGAAACATGGATCAATGCTTACCACACTAACCAAAGGGAATGGCAGTCATCAGATGGAAAGATTAAGAGATTAATACCTAGCACCAAAGGACAGCGCTTGATAATTGCTCATGCAGGTAGTCGACAACATGGACTAATACAGAATGCAGAGCTCATTTTTCTTTCAAAATCCATAGACAATCGTGATTATCACTCTGAGATGAATGGTCATATATTTAGACATTGGATTGAAAATTCTGTTCTCCCATCACTAGATCGACCATCTTGCCTAATAATGGACAATGCAGCGTACCACAACATTGTTGCACTTGAAGATAAAGTCCCGACGTCATCCAGTACAAAAGATGCTATTAAGATATGGCTCACAAAGGAGCACATACAATTTAATAACATGTACTTAAAACATGAATTACTATCTCTAGTAAATCAAAAACAAAGGACAAAGATTTTTCAAATAGATAAGATTATCCAAGAGCACGGTCATATAAGTTTGAGGCTGCCACTTTACCATGCTCATTTAAATCCAATAGAACTAATCTGGGCAAAATTAAAAGGACAAGTGGCAGATGAAAATACAACATTCAAAATATGCGATGTAAAGACTCTTGCTAATCTCGCTTTATTAAATATAGACAAAGATTATTGGGCTGAATGTGAAGACCACGTCTTAAAACAGGAAGAGGAATATTGGAAAAATGATGGTTTGTGGAATGTTCAACTCCAAACAGTTATTAATCTTTTAGACTCGTCTGATTCAGAATGAAAGTATATAGCCCCCACAATGTTGGCCCCTATATTACCTTAAATTAGTTCAACACACGGTCCTTTTCAGGACCACACAACTATGAAAATTGGGCATACAGGTATACCTTGATATTATCGTCCGTCCTCGAACTGAGAAGACAATAATTCTCCTGGTATTTCCCCATTACGGCCACGCCTTTACCTAGTGAAAATTAATCATAGACCAGCAACTACGGTAATTTCTATTATTTAGGGGTTCACAATTTACAATTTTGACAAACATCAAAGAAATTCGCCGCTTTAAGAAAACTGCAGCTGCAAGATATTTGTTAAATGTACATTTAAAGGGTCTTTTGCATTCTAATAACATTTGACAAATTTCAACAGTTTTTAACAAACGGTTACTGAACAATAGCGTTTTGAAGTTGGGCAAGTGATTTGAAACGAGCTATAGACAGCTGGGTGTGGTGGCATGGAAAACAGTCAACAGAATTGATACGATGCACTGTGGATAGGAAATTGTGGTAGACATGATAGCTTACGCCACATGATGATGCTGTCATGTACTAAACTCATGGAAGAAGCAATATCGGCATTTTAGAACAAATTGAGAGCTTGAGCGAGGGATTTATATTAAGAATTTTTGTACGAAATAACTGATACTAATAATAGCAGAATGAAACGTGGGACTGAGTTATTTGGTGACTGCTGGAACAACATGAGCCTCTGCTAGAGAAGCTTACTTTACTGCTGGGGATATGACATCCACACTGTTTGCAAGGGATAGCGACTGAAAGTGAGATACTAGGTCAATTGTTGGTGAGAACTGGAGAGGGACTGAAAGTGAGATACTAGGTCAATTGTTGGTGAGAACTGGAGAGGGACTGAAAGTGAGATACTAGGTCAATTGTTGGTGAGAACTGGAGAGGGACTGAAAGTGAAATACTAGGTCAATTGTTGGTGAGAACTGGAGAGGGACTGAAAGTGAAATACTAGGTCAATTGTTGGTGAGAACTGGAGAAGGACTGAAAGTGAGATACTAGGTCAATTGTTGGTGAGAACTGGAGAGGGACTGAAAGTGAAATACTAGGTCAATTGTAGGTGAGAACTAGAGAAGGACTGAAAGTGAGATACTAGGTCAATTGTTGGTGAGAACTGGAGAGGGACTGAAAGTGAAATACTAGGTCAATTGTTGGTGAGAACTAGAGAAGGACTGAAAGTGAGATACTAGGTCAATTGTTGGTGAGAACTGGAGAGGGACTGAAAGTGAAATACCTCATGATCTGGCGGTGAGGGAACTAAGAGAGAGAGACTGAAAATGAGATATTGAGTGAACTTGTGAGAACTTGAGAGAGACTGAAAGTGAGATTTACTAAGTGAACTGGTGGTAAGAATTGGAGAGAGATTGAAAGCGAAATATTGAGTGAACTGACGGTAAGAATTGGAGAGAGATTGAAAGCGAAATATTGAGTGAACTGACAGTGAGAATTGGAGACAGATTGAAAGAAAAATATTGAGTGAACTGACAGTGAGAATTGGAGACAGATTGAAAGAAAAATATTGAGTGAACTGACGGTGAGAATTGGAGACAGATTGAAAGAAACATATTGAGTGAACTGACGGTGAGAATCGGAGAGAGATTGAAAGCGAAATAATGAGTGGACAGACGGTGAAAACTGGAGACAGGCTGAAGGTGCTTCGATAACTGCAAGAGAACAGAATTATGTTGTGACCATCTAAAATAGATTATTTAAATAGATGATACTCAGAACCACACCGTCTCAACACACATTTTCTGGAAACTTGCAAACAAATGTATGACTGCTTTCTAGAACCAGATTTCTTGAAAGTCGCAGGTACAACCAGCCACATTTCGGCAGATCATTTGTTAAAAATTTCACGGACTTAACTTTTCTCTCTATCTATCTATTGTCCTTTTGAGCCAAAGACGGCACATAGGGCAGAACCACAATCTCAAAATCAGAAACCTTGCGTGCCAAAATGACACATATTGCAGAGATCACTGCTTCTAAAATCTATGGAAGTTATACTTAACTTTTACTGCTCTAATATTTCACTATTCGGAATGTATTTTTCCGCTCAAAAAGATCGAGGGAGCAAATTGTCATAGTCGAAAACATTTATGTTTTCTCTGTTAGTTTTACCAGCTGAATGCTCATATTGTACTAATTGGACAACTCGGGCACACTTCTTAATCTCAGGAACTCAATGTAACTCTATAAGATAAGAATATGAGTCTTTGATGAATCTAACA
The DNA here is from genome assembly GCA_032433765.1 of Megaustenia siamemsis. Taxonomy (NCBI): domain Eukaryota; kingdom Metazoa; phylum Mollusca; class Gastropoda; order Stylommatophora; family Ariophantidae; genus Megaustenia; species Megaustenia siamemsis. Next base: position 30,766,131 of record JAVIAB010000092.1, on the reverse strand, counting down.
AAATATGATATCTCTCTCACACAGTCGTGTCTCTTCGAATCTCAGAATGTCTGTGTATGTCACATCTCATATCCTTGTGTGTGCATGGCTATGTTAGTCACATCTCATATCTTTGTGTGCATGTCTATGTTAGGCATGTGTCATATCTTTGTGTGTGCATGTCTATGTCAGTCATATCTCATATCTTTATGCGCATGTTTATGTTAGGCATGTGTTATATATCTTGGTGTGTGTCAGTGTTAGTCATGCCTCGTATCGCTGTGTGCATGTCTGTGTTAGTCACATCTCATATCTTTGTGTGTGCATGTCTGTGTTAGTCACCTCTAGTGACTCGGGCAGATGGTGCTCGTAAACCTGGGATGGCCGACCATCTAAGGGCAGAATCCCCCTACAGAGAAAATCACCTGTTGCCTTGCAGGAAGATTGGGGACAATCAAAGGCTAAGGAAAGCAAACCTGAATAAAATGCTGGCTGAAATCGGATGCACAGGGCCACTGGCGCAGAACACAGTGTAACGTTTTAACGGGTGTTCAATCAGAGTGGATCTGGCAGACTCTAATTGTGATGTTCTGTCTGTGGGGACGATCAACACACTTAGCCTGATAGCTGGCTTCATGTGAGAGTCTGGAATCTTACTCTGATTGAGTCCTGATCGCAGAGAGAGAGAGAGAGAGAGAGAGAGATAGAAAGAGAGAATCTCAGAATGTTTATGTCTGGTCCTTTCTCCATAAATCTGGGAACTTAAAAAAAAACGTCCAGGATTATGACAGATTAAGTGTCTCCTAAAACACAAAACAAGGGTTTGTCGACACAAAGGGACATCTCATTGACGAAGGTATTCTCATTTCCACTTCATGCTATCAATGCCAAATATGGTTATTCACGACAAGTCCGAAATAGATATTAGTCAACACAGAAACCATTTACTTTAGGAAAGCAGTAGAAGTGTCTAGTAGTGACAAAATTAGAGATGAAAACATAAGATAAAGGGTCAACTTATAAACCATCTTGAACTGTGCACCAGAGATAAGAGATTGTCCACTGTAGAGAACGTCTTGCGTTTAATACAAAGCGTAGTCGGCCCGGACCTAAAAGGATGCAGTTATTGTTTCCACCTGGGAAGAAAAATTGGAAACAAAAGTGATTATATATAAGTAAGGGAGAATTGAAAAAAGAGAAAAAAATGGTATGGTAAAAGCTTTACGTAATTTGTAGACGACAAAAATTTGAACGACTTTTCGGCTCAATAGGCCTTCAGCAGGAACAAACAAACAACGTACACACAGACAGGTAAGTAAATAAAACTATTCCTACATCATCATCAAGTAGCGGGCCTAGTGGCGTAGGTGATCATGTCTCTCCACAACTTTCGATCTCGGCAGCTATTTATCATTTCTGTTGTTGACCTTCTGCCAAGCCATTCTCTTAAGCTGTCTGTTATTTTTTCTCTTTGCTTCCCTCTATCTCTTCGTCCTTCAATTTTTCCAGTTGTTACAATATATTCAAGTTGTTCCCTTCTCATTACATGGCCAAAAAATGATGACTGTTTCTTCCTAACATTGGAAATTAGCTCTTTTTTTTCTTTAACCTCTCTCAGAACCTCTTCATTACTCTTCTTAGCTGTCCATGGTATTCTCAACATTATTCTGTAAAACCACATTTCTACAGACTCCAGTGATTTCCTTGTCTGTTGTCCAATTGTTCATGACTCGCATCCATATGTTAAGACTGGCTCTACGTAACATTTAAGAATTCTTTTTCTAGTTTCTATTGTCAAAAATGGATTGCATAGTATTTTCCTCATTTTTTGGGAAGCTGCTTTTGCCTGAGCCATTCTGCATCTCATCTCTTTTGTACATCTTCCGTCTGAGGTTAACAAAGTTCCCAAATATTTAAATTCATTTACCTGTTTTAATATTGTTCTACTTGTCTGTATTTTGTACTGAGGTGATGTCTTTTTCTTTGTTGTTACCATTACCTCTGTCTTTTTGCTATTAAGGCTGAGTCCTTTATTTTTGCTTTCTTTCGCTATAATGTCCAACATTTCTTGTAACTCATTTTCACTCTTAGCGATTAATACTGTATCATCAGCATACATCAGATTATTTATATTATGACCTCCAATTGTTATTCCAGGCATGTCCCTTATGGATCTTAAAATAATCTCACTATAAATATTAAACAAATCTGGTGACAGCACACAACCTTGTCTAACACCTTGTTTTATTTGTTGAAACATTCCTAATTGGTTTCCAGTTCTTATGGCCGCTGTTTGTTGCCAGTACATGTTCTTTATTATTCTTAGATCTTTGCTGTCTACGTTTATGCTTTCTAAAATTTTGATTATTTCTTGGTGCTTTACTTTGTCAAATGCCTTGGTGTAATCTATGAAACATAAGTATAGATCTGTTTTCACCTCTATGGCTCTTTCTATTAAAGATCTTATGATATAAATGGCATTGCTTGTTCCTTTATCTCATGATAATACAAAGATATTACGACGGTGGTTTTCTGTTGCCTTCCGTCGGTTTGTTTACGGTTGGCTCCGCTAGCCTTTGACTAAAAAGCCTCACCCACAAGGCAGTGGTTTTGTTTTACTTCGGGTACCCTCCCTTAGCCTTTTACTCTCCCAAGCTTACCTGCAAGGCAGCAGGGCAGCCACAGGTTGTACTGTTTACTGCATACAGTAGCAGGTAAAATTACCCGACCTGACATAATTACCCATTACCTGACACAGTATTCCTACATAGTTAACTAGTAATGAAACATCCAAAACAAAATAATCGAAACTGGTTTAAGAAAAGAAAAATATCTTTCCTGTGTTGTGGACCGTGGCCGGATTGAAAAAGAGAGAAGGGCTGTTGTGCGCTGTAAATACCCTGCTGGTCAGAGGGTCAAACCGTGTAAAGGGTTCTAAAAATATGTGAGTAGGGGGAACACTGTCTAGGCTACCCCGACTACAAAGACGCTGACAACGTCTATAAAAATCTAAGAGGCCACATGTACATGAATACACACACACACACACACACACACACACACACACACACACACACACACACACACACACACACACACAAATACGTATGTATATGCATATACAAATATGCATGCATATATATATATATATATTTATATATACATGTGCCCATACAAAATACCACATACATGCATATGCGCATCCATACAGGGACAATCATGTATGTGTAGGAATGTGCGCATAACACCCACATAACCAGAAGAGTACACACCGAGGTCAGTGTGCATACACACAGAAGAAAGACTAGAACAGAAGAATAACAAGTACTCGAACGGTGAAAAGAATGATACGTTTGAGAGTGGGGTACAGTAAACAAAAACATATGAAAGGAAAGTAGCACAGACAAAAGTGGTATAGGACACCACCGAAGTATGGCAGTGACGTTTAGTGGAGGAGAGCTATGAATAGCATGGCATAGTGGATAGACTAAGGTACCCAAACCTGGCAGCCGAGAAGACCATGCAATAGGGAAGGAGCAACTGAAGGAAAACTATATGTACGAGTGAGATACATGCATGGGGTCTGCGAACCAAATTGGACTATAAGGCGATTCTTCAAAGCAAACCGGCTACGGTTGCCAGAGTAGCAAAGGACAATATCAGTGATACGGTTGCCGTCTTTGCCCTTGTGGTCCGAGGAATTGAAATGGGAAGACACTGGAGTGCCAGTATTCTGTTAAACATCTCAAAGATGTTCACAATCTCGGTCGCTAAACGTCTCCCAGACTCGCCAATATAAGTCATGTGCCATCGTTGGTATATGTTGGCATAAATGATGCTTCGGGACACACATGTGAAGCCATTCTTAATCTCAAACCATCCGTTAGGGAATACGACAGGGTTAGCGCGGAGCATATAGGCACAGGTGATACAATTACCGCAAGGGGCCGTACCCAAGTGTTGATGGTCGGAGCGGGGTAGATGGCTCCAAACCAGAACATCTCCAAAATTTCAACAATGCAGAGGAATGTATAAACTTTTAAGTCACAGGAGAAAATCATCATTAAGTCTCATATCCTTTGCAGAACGTTACATTCACCACAGCTCGTATGAAAGAATCTCTGCCTCATGTCAGCATCTTCCACTATTTCTGTTGTCATGTTCGAGGTCTCCAGTGGTACCACTGAGTACGGGTTCGATCCTGCCTTGGTCCATATTTTTTTCTGTTGTTGGTTATTTGTCATTTTTTCCGAGTGCTGTAAACATACCTCTTCCTCTGAATTGATTCACTGATTATCGCCTCGGATGTTTCCCTCTATAATAATATTCATTTATTATTATTTATCACGATGAGTACCATGCTGGAGACGCTAAATGAAAGAACAGACATCACAATGAGTACCATGCATGAAACGCTAAATGAGATAACAGGCATTATGCTGAGTACCATGCTGGAGACAAACTACAGAGCAATGACCTGAACACTCAATTTTGTCTCTATGTTGAAAGATAAGAGTGGAAGAGGAAAGTGTGTACAGGGAGTATGTAAGAAGAGGAGACGAGACAGCACTCGAGACAGATTAAGAGTAGCATGTAGAAACAGCATGAAGGAAACTCATCGAATTGTAGTAGGTGTAGCTGTCTATCTGGAGAATTAGGATCTACCTCTCCGATTCATTGTACGAAGTATATGAGGAAGTGGAGAAGGAGAAAACTACGGATAAGCACTTTCACTTCTTTACTCCCAATAAAGATCTCAAGAGTTTCTCATTCAAGACTAAAAAGTGTATGCATATTCACTGATTGATCTCATTGATTTTATGGCGTTCCACTTAAGCTGTAAGGAAATAGAGAAAATGTCCAGTAATAAAGATGGATGGAGAGACCTTGTCCGTGCGTGGCGGCCTATGCTTCGAAAGGACGGGTTAGAGGGTTGAGAGAATGTTAGTTTGAAGGGATATATTGATTGACTGCACCCAACTCAGACTACTACTCGCGACCTCGACTTGCTTGTCAGGAAATTACCTTTAAATTTGCATCCTATTCTTTTTTCTTTTTTAGTAAGACTATTATAGGAAATCATGGTTTAGGAAAGAGAAATTAAAGAGAAGAAGGATTAAAACAATTTTGTCAAGAAAACAGGCTGATAATATGTAACACCTATTTTGAGCAGGATACAAGGAAACTATAAAGACGGAAAGGGCCTGGGGATAAAAAGAGGAATCAAATAGACCACATAAAAAATATTTTCCGTAACAGCGTCAAGAAAGCCAAAACCTATCCAGGAACAGACATAATTCAGATCACAATCCTGTAACGATTAAAATGAAAGTCAAACTAAAGAGAAAGAAACAAAGAATTAATTCAATAACAATACAACAAGACATAACAGCTTTAAATCTAAAATATGTTAAAGATAATTATATATTACAAGTAAAGAACACATATCAGAAGCTCATAGAAGAAGGAATTGAGCAGTGCAGAAGAGAAAATCCAGATGGAAAAGTTACAACCAAATGCAATGCATAAAGGAAAGCATACAAGAAACTTGCGACATCTTACCCAAAAAGAAAAAGAAAAAAAATGGATGACAGATGCCATCTTGGACAAAACTGAAGCAAGAAGACAAGCGAAGAACACTGCCCAATACAGTAAAATAGATAATGAAATACGCAAAATATGCAAAAAGACAAAGAAAGACTGCTCAGCCAAAGATGTCTTGAAATAAAAATTATGGAAAATAAACAAGATTTAAGAGGAATCCACACAGAAATAATGAGGTTGACATGAAAAAAAAGCAGCAAACAGTCGATGTATCGCAAACAAATGAGGAAAAATGCTAACGGACAACAAAGATATAACCAATAGACGGATGAAATACGTAGGGAGGTCAAAAAGTAATGCACACCAATTTTTTTCTCGGAAACTATTCGGGCAAAATGTGTGAAATTTTCACAGATTGTAGCTGAACATCCCCTTTACACTACCTATTTTTCAACATAATCCTCGTCCAAGCGTATTGCCTTACGCCAACGCGAAACTAGGTCATGAATGCCTCGTTTGTACCAAGTTTTGTCCTGCTCGCGTAGCCATTTTTTAACTGCACGGATCACATCCTCATCATTGTCAAAGTGTGTCCCACGCAGGAATTTTTTGAGTGGTCCAAACAGATGGAAATCTGAGGAAACCAGATCAGGGCTGTAAGGAGGATGGGGCAGTACAGTCCAACCAAATTTGTTGATTGCTTCCCGTGTTACCAGACTTGTGTGAGGGCGTGCATTGTCATGTTGAAGCAACAAATCTGCAGATGGCTTATTAGGCCGAACTCTGTGGAACCGATTTTTAAGTTTTGTCAGTGTATTGATGTAAGCTGTCGAGTTGATTGTCTCACCTCTTGTCATTACATCAACAAGAATCACACCATCAATGTCCCAGAAGACAGTGATCATCACCTTTCCGGCTGATGGAGATGTTTTGAATTTTTTTCTTTTTGGTGACTGCGGATGATGCCATTCCATTAAATGCATTTTTGTTTCAGGCTCATAATAATGTGCCCACGTTTCGTCACCGGAAACAATTTTTGACAAAAACATTTCTCCTTCAACACCGAAACGCTCCAACAATTCAGAACAGAATGTTTTCCTTTGAACTCTGTGGTCATTTGTTAGGCACCGAGGAACCCATCGAGCGCAAATCTTTGAATATCCGAGAGTTTTAAAAATTGCGATTGCACTTCCCTTGCTGACTGTAAGCTGCAATGCCAATTGCTGACTAGTGATACGCCTATCCTTACGAATAATGGCATCAGCCCGGTTTAACATGTATGTGCTGGTAGCCGAGGCAACACGTCCAGAACGCGGTAAATCATGCAGCTCCACTCGTACACTTTCTGCAGCTTTAATTCTCTGAACCCAGCGACTAACTGTGCTCCTATCGACTGCAGAACATTAGTACACTGCACACAGTCGTTTATGAATGTTTGCCACAGTTTCTTTTTCCGCAACCAGAAATTCTATGACAATTCGCTGTTTGTAACGGACATTGTTGACAAGCTCCATTTTAACGGTTCATAGATTGCGTAATATTTATCAGAATGCTGTGCATTTTGGTGCACATAATTGGAACATGTCATTTTCCAAGTGTGCAAAATTTCATATTCCTATCTTTATTATTAGCCGAGAAAAACATTGGTGTGCATTTCTTTTTGACCTCCCTTCAGTATATAACATAGTGGTTGAAGGCAAGAGAGAAAAGAAACCAACTATAAAATTTACGTTAGGCTTTAAAATTTGAAGTGGAAATAAGCTATATAAACAATGAAAATGGGAAAATCTGCAGAACCTGACAGTAGCGAGACATGATGTTAATAATTTTCCTTTTTTAGTTGAACAAAGAATAGGAGGAAAGGAGGAAAGATTTTACTCGGTGAGTACAAGAGTTACATAGAGACTGCGCCAAGCCAGAGTGATGCAATGTTATATATGTATAGAACTTAGAGGAAGAATGGTGGGTGTTAGCTCATGAAGGGGGTAGTTGGTGAATAATTGAGTAGATGGTTAATGAGTCATGAGTGATGGACATAGCTGTTTCCCGCCAAAGTGACAACCAATAGGAGCGAGTGTATTTTGTCCGGCTATAGACCACGCCCACTCCGGAAGCGAAACTAATATATTAGGGACTAGCGATACGTTAGTTATTTCATATATATGGTGTGCATATATACTTATAATGGAAATAAATTAATATTTATTATATCCTTGCGAGCGTAAAGGGACCATATTTAAGATAGATACGGACCATAACCAGGTATATATATACATATATATAATGGCAAATCTTGCTGACTACATGAACGATCAGTCATATACACCCAAGCATTCGTGAGTACGACATGCATCAATGAACATCGCTCGTACAAGTATATATTTTTTCCCACGCGCGGGATTGCTGAGACATGATCTAAAAAACAATAGCATTTCTGAGCACACGGATAGCGTTGGTCAGTCGCCACAAGGTAGCCAATAGGTTTAAAAAATACTAAGATATGTCCACTGGTCCTTAGAGATCGAGAGTTCACCCCAACGATATTAAGAGGAAAGATATGTGTAGTGCATGTCAGCTGCCGTTCTGATACGTTTTATTAGTTGCTATTCACAGAGCATGTATATTTATTAATGCAGCCCAAAAAAGCATGTGTGCGTTTTCGTGTGTATATATGCATATTACTCAGAGAGTAAACAAAAGGAGTAGTCTTTTGATAGCTTTGCTGAGTGGTACAAAATGTAATGTTTATTGGCGTAGAGGTGCCTGTGTTCGTGTGTGGGTCGTAGAACAAGTGGATGGATAGCCGGGTTTGATGGAGAGGTGAGTGTGAGTTTGTGTATTTCAGTATGCAAATAGCTGTATAAATATATATTGAAGTGATAAGTGACTGGTTAGAGTGGTGACTAAGTAGATCGATCAAACGCTCATCCAAATTGTCCATACTCGTTCGTTACATCACTATAAAGTGGTTATCGATATCAGCACACCGTAATCAAAACGCTAATAAAATAAGGTAGTTGTGGGTGAGATCCAGTCTGTCTGGCATATTACGTGATCACATTATTCAGTTTTCGCATCCAAATGCTGTCAATGGGGAAAAAGTACTAGGAATATATTTGTATCTTTTCCCCTACCATTCATCAACACAGTCAAACGGACACAAGGCGTCTAACACATTTTATGTTTGTAATGGTAAGTTTTCTTACTGCATTGCCACTATAAACATGTCAATGATAATAACAACTCAAAGATCGGATGAAGAATATAACAAGACTGACCAATAGACGGATATAATATATGTGTGAGGCTGTGACACATTATGCTGCATCAGGAGTCTATGTTGTGCGCAGAAATGCTATTGTTTTTTAGATCAGGAGTCTATGTCGAACACCGCTGCTATCTCGTGTCTTATTAAACAGCCTAGGTAATTAATGTTAATCGGAGGTGAGCTTTATGATAAAAAATAGATAAAATAAAACTACATAACCAGTGACGTCCTGACAGACGGTTTGTAGCAACCAATCATGATAAGTCAGTAGTTTGGTGAAGCATTTGTGTCTCATACTGGGTGCTGTTTTACGGAAAAACATCGCACGTGGCTGAAATTGCCAATCCTGGACAGACAGTTCAATCTACAAAATGAATAAGATGCATTTTTGTGTGTCTGGCCGTGTCTTTTGTCTGTTGCGCCTTTTGTCTTCTGAATGTGATAACAGCACTAACTCGAAACTTACTTTGCCATGTTTTTAAATCTTTGCTCTCCATGTGCTATGATCTTCAGCCATATTTTCTGTTTCATTCACTGATAAAAAATTCATTCAAGAAAACCATGCAAACATCCTTATATCTCAGCGCTTTTCCCTTTTTGTCTCATTCCATCTCTAAGTTTTCCATACAATATTTGTTTGGGAACACATTCTTTTTTTGTTTCACATTATTCACGCATGACCAACCCACGGTAGTCTCTGTTTCCTAAGTAATATCATGATGGACGGGATTGTGGCTCGCTGCAAGACGTTAGTTTGTTACTTTATCCCGCTATATTATGATCTTTAGCTTGCAAAGACAACACACATTTAAAAAATGTATAACCTGTTATCATTCTCAACATAGGTAGTCAAAGACTATGATCCATATAAAAGTGAATCATATCATGCAAACCGTGTTTAGCTATGTCATCTAATGTAGGTGCACTTAACCCAAGTATAAACAATAAGTATCTGTCTCCCATAACAAAAAGCCGACGTCCTCTGCTGCTTTAGCTATTTCATCTATATGTTTCCTCTTATCCTTTTAATGCATCTTCTCAATTCTTTGTTCACCTCTGTGTAAGCTTCCTGTGTCTTGGCTTTTATTTTCTCTCGTTTTTTTTTATTTATGTCTGCTTTCTTATTCGTTTCTTACTTTAATTGTATCAAGAGTCTCTGCTGTCATCCAAGCCTTATTCTGGCATTCTCTTTTGTTCAGCGTTCCTTCGCACGTCTCTTTCCATATTTCCTTTACCTGTTTCCAATAATTTTCTATAGTTAATGTATTTTCCAGTTGATGGAAGAAATGGTATATGTTTGATATTGTGACTGATGGTAGAAAGCAATCATGGTAAGTCAGTAATTTGGTGAAGCATTTGTGTCTAATACTGGGAGCTGTTTCACTGAAAAGCGTCGCACGTCGCTGAATTTGCCAATACTGGACAGACATCCATCTACATAATGAACAAGATGCATTTTTGTGTGACTGGCCTTGTCTCTTTTCTGTTGCGCCATTTGCCTTCTGAATTTGATAACAGCCCTATCTCGAATCGTTTTGTGCCATTTTTTTTCATGCTTTCATGTGCTACGATATGCAACCACATTTTCTGTTTCTTTCACTGATAAAAAATTCCCTCAAGAAACCCCTGCAAGCATTCTTATATCTCAGCGCTGGTCTGCCCTTTTGTCTCGTTCCATCTCTAAGTTTTCCATACAATATTTTTTATATTGTTTGGGAATACATGTTTTTATTCATCGCGCGTGACCCATCCAATGTAGTCTCTGATTCCTAAGTAATACCATGATGGACGGGAATTTGGCCCGCTGCAAGACGTTAGTTTGTTAATTTGTCTCGCTATATTATGATCTTTAGCTTGCAAAGACAACGCACATTTTTTAAAAAAAAGGTATAACCTGTTATCTTTCGCAACATAGGTAGTCCAAGCTATGATCCATATATAAGTGTATCATCATCATGAAAACCTGGTTTAGCTATGTCGTCTAATGTAGATGCACTTAAGCCAAGTATAACAATCGGCATCTGTCTCCCTCCCATAACTGAAATTTCACCCCTATCGAAAAAGAGCTTCATCTATTTAAGGTCTTCCTGTAAGACTGGAAATAGTGATATGGTGATACGGGGGATTAACAACAAGATATGTTTGACGGCGTAAGCTCCCATAAACTCATGGACAGCGTTACGAGTGACGTCGATAATTTTGTTTGTTTGTTTCTCTGTTTTGTTTGGAAAAGTTAAGTCATCTCACTGAAAGGTTCCTTTAGGTGATCAGGGAACGTCTAGATCACATTCCAAAATACCAAAACATGTATCTAAATGTAACCAATGTCTCACTGTGCATGTAGGCGCTCTCATAATTCTGTAACCTTGGCTCTCCAATTATCAGTATAGATCTGTCTGACATCACATGGAAGAATATTAAAGCGTCATCGTCAACTGTTAGTTTTCTTCGATTCGCAGAACATCCAGTTTCCACTCGATGTGGTAGGTCGTTTGTGTGACGCCGATGAAGAAGTAGAAGGAATCTGTATGGGGATCGATGAATGCTGCTTTAGTTCGTATGTAAATTGTTGCTACTATTAAACAAGGCACTGTACAGATACCGTATGGCTGAGTGGTAGAGATACAGATAGTGATACTGCATTTTTTGTTTTCTATATGTTTTGTCTTTAGATTGTTGAGGTGCAATTGCATATGGGGTATCTCAAACAGTTTTTTTCTATTTTCACTAGCAGAAAATCCGCACAGACATTTTCCCCTTGCAGATCGTCATTTCTTATCTTATATCCGAACTTATCTTGGAACTAGTTTCCTGACGCATTTGTGACTCAGGTGACTTCCTACCACTGAGAGTTATTTTCACGTTGCATAGTTTAAGAACTGTTGAGCTGAGCTCTTTTCAATATTGGATATTCATATGAGTCATGAATCAAGGCTGAACACATAATAACCGAGCTAATCAAAACACTGGGATGTGCTGTTGGTACCTCATGTGAAAAAAGATGATGGCGTTGGTGTAGAAATACCATGATGGCTGAGTGAACATGTTGTTGACTTGACAGATACTGTTGTCGTTATTGATGCTGACAACACAGTTTTTTTCGGTGATGATTATGTGAAGGATAAACATTGTACCTCTGCATCAGCCCACGACGTGGTTAAAAACTGTTGCTGGTGGCTCTGATGTACAACTCTTTATGACAGAAGTTGACACACTCACAGAGTTTTTAGTGTCAACACAAGAACATACCCAGACTTGTCGACGCATCAGAGATTGTAGGATCAGCACAGTTGACATGTTCATGTGCCTCAACACACACTCGATTGTAATGTCTCTGCTCCAAACGTAATATCGGTGTTCTTGTACTCGACACTGTCGTGGTGTGAACGTTCAAGATGTCGTAGATGTCGACACACTAGGTTGTAATGTCGGTAATACATGTGATATTGTTATTGGTGTCGGGAGAATACAATTTGTAATGTCGACACACCACATTCTCTCTAATTATCAACTAGTCGAGTCACCTTTCATGATAAGCGTGGTCGGTGACGTACACATTTCGATGTTTTAACGGTGTCGAGCAAAATTTAATATCGAAATATATCAAAATCTTTCAAACTTTTTTTTATGTTAATGGAGTTGTAGTCTTGTGCGCAACAGAATAACGAGATCACCATCACTGAGACCGATGTCAACACGCTCTCTGTTTTGTGTGAGATATGTCATCTGAACGTATGTTTTGTTTCTACCCTAGCTGTGTTCGAGTAAGTTGGTTTTTGTGTAGCAGATCAATCTTCTATTCATCATCTTCCCCAGCATTTTTCCTACACAAGGGAGGAGGCAGATGGGTCTGTAATTCTTGGAGAGCGGGTAGTCGCTCTCAGAGTTGTGAGATCACGAGTTACTTTCCGAACATTGCACTAGTAGAAAACTTGAAGTTCGATTTGAGAAAGCCTACAGTCCGGTGTTGAATCTTTTGTGTATGGTTTTTTCGGAGCGATGGGAATATGTAAGTCTATTTCTGAGGAAATTGCCGTTAGCAAATTTGTAAAAGTTTTTCTTAAATTTTGAAGTTCACAAATCTTGAGGTACGGTGTTTAATCTAAACATAACCACTGAGAATGTTATAACACCAAAAGTACCTTTGTCACATAAAGAGAAGCGTTTCCAACCGTGCTACAAGCTCATTCATTTTCCCTTTACATTCGAATGTCCAGGGACGAGCAGGAAACAGATTTTTACAAGTTTTCTCCATTCCAAAATTTCTCCATGACCAACTTCCAACACACAACCAGACTGACCATATATGACACAAACTGACCACTCACAGAGAACAAGGACTATCAATTTTTTCCAGGTACTTAGCGAGTAGTCGCTTTCAGAGTTGTGAGATCACGAGTTGCTTCCCGAACATTGCACTATTGGAAACATTGAAGTCTGATTTGAGAAAACCTACAGTCCGGTGGTGAATCGTTTGTGTATGTTCTTTTTTTTTTTTTTTGGAGCGATGGGAATATGTATGTCTATTTCTGAGGAAATTGCCGTTAGCAAATTTGTAGAAGTCTTTCTTGAATTTTGACGTTCACAAATCTCGAGGGCCTGTGTTTAATCTAAACATAACCACTGAGAATGTTGTAACACCAAAGGTACCATTACTCACATAAACAGAAGCGTGAAATAGAAATACAAGACAAGTTGTGTTAGAGCTAGAGTTCTTTTTTTGCGATAATAAACGATTACGACAACATGTTGTCGAAGATTAATCACGGATTGGTCTACATACGACGAAGGTAGAGATAGAAGGTATGATGTGCGCGAACACTAGACTAAATTTGCCTGATTTTTTTCAGAAGAGGCTGTGAGAAACGAATACTGGTGAGCCAGACGAAGACGACTGCAAATTTGTGTCTCTCCGATCAAAGATATAGTGAACACACCCACAACACTTGCACAAAATGATTAAGAAACTATCGCGAAGGTGCACGAAATACGGGTGAGTCGAAAAAGCACGAGCCATATTACAACCACCAACCAATTCAACCGTTCCAACAAAACTAGCATTTGTCATTTTAACATTACAACAGAATGTCTAGTGACGAATCGCAAACAGATCTTTACAACACCGCTAGTCCAGCGCCATTACCGAGCAGCACGTGTCCTTCAAACAAGAAAACATTTTCCATGACCAACTTCCAACACGATGATTGGTCGTGTGGTGGTTACATGCGACATCAACATGAAGAAACTTTTTCTTGGTTGAAGGACTTTAAATAGAGGAAGCTCTTTTTCGATAGGGGCGACTTTCAGTTATGGGAGGGCCACAGATGCCGATTGTTTATACTTGGCTTAAGTGTATCTACATTAGACGACATAGCTAAACCAGGTTTGCATGATGATGGTACACTTTTATATGGATCATAGTCTTGGACTACCTATAATGGGAAAGAAAACAGGTTATACATTTTTATTTAAAATGTGCGTTGTCTTTGCAAGTTACAGATCATAAATAACGGGATAAAGTAACAAACTAACGTCTTGCAGCGAGCCACACTCCCGTCCATCATGATATTACTTAGGAATCAGAGGAGACTAGTGTGGGTTGGTCACGCGTGAATAATGTGAAACAAAAAAAGAATGTGTTCCCAAACAAATATTGTATGGAAAACTTAGAGATGGAACGAGACAAAAGGGAAAAGCGCTGAGATATAAGGATGTTTGCAAGGTTTTTATGAGTGAATATTTTATCAGTGAATGAAACAGAAACTATAGCTGAAGATCGTAGCATATGGGCAGCAAACATTTTAAAAAATGGCACAGCATGTTTCGAGATATTCTGTTATCACATTCAGAAGACAAAAGGCGCAACAGACAAGAGACACGGCCAGACACACAAAAATGCATCTTATTCATTTTGTAGATTGAACTGTCTGTCCAGGATTGGCAATTTCAGCCACGTGCGATGATTTTCCATGAAACAGCACCCAGTATGAGACACAAATGCTTCACCAAACTACTGACTTATTATGATTGGTTGCTACAAACCGTCTGTCAGGACGTCACTGGATCTGCAGTTTTATTTTAATTATTTTTTATCATAAAGCTCACCTCCGATTAACATTAATTACCTAGGCTGTTTAATAAGACATGAGATCGCATCGGTGTTCGACAGAGACTCTTAATGCTGCATAATGTGTCACAGCCTCAAACATAAATTATATCCGTCTATTGGTCAGTCAATGTTATATTCTTCATCCGATCTTTGAGTTGTTATTATCATTGACATGTTTATTGTGGCAATGCAGAAATAAAACTTCATTTACCACTACAAATATAAAATGTGTTAGACGCCTTGTGGCCGTTTGATTGTGTTGATGAATGGTAGGGGAAACGATACAAACATATTCCTAGTAATTTTTCCCCATTGACAGCATATGGATGCGAAAACTGAATAATTTGGGCACGTATTAAACCAGACTGGATCTCACCCACAACTACCTTATTTTATTAGCGTTTTGATTACGGTGGGCTGATATTGATAGCCACTTTATAGTGATGTAACGAACGTGCATGGAAATATTGGGTGAGCGTTTGATCGATCTACTTAGTCACCACTCTAACCAGTCACTTATCACTTCAATATATATTTATACAGCTATTTGCATACTGAATCACACAAACTCACACTCACCTCTCCATCAAACCCGGCTATCCATTAATTTGTTCTATGACCCACACACGAACACAGGCACCTCTCCGCCAATAAACATTACATTTTGTATCACTCAGCAAAGCTATCAGAAGACTGCCCCTTTTGTTTACTCTCTGAGTAATATGCACATCCACGCACACAGGCTTTTTGGGCTCTGTTAATAAATATACATGCTCTGTGAATAGTAACTAATAAAATGTATCAGAGAGGCAGCTGACATGCACTATACATATCTTTCCTCTTAAAATCGTTGGGGTGAACTCTCGATGTCTAAGGACCAGTGGACACATCTTAGTATTTTTTAAACCTATTGGCTACCTTGTGGGGACTGACCAACGCTACCCATGTGCGCAGAAATGCTATTGTTTTTTAGATCATGTCTCAGCAATCCCGCGCGGGGAAAAAAAATCTATACTTGCACGAGCGATGTTCATTGATGCATGTCGTACTTACTGAAGCCTGGGAGAATATGACTGTTCGTTCATGTTGTCAGCAAGTTTTGCAATTATATATATGTATATATACCTGGTTATGGTCCGTATCTATCTTAAATATGGTCCCTTTACGTCCACGTGGTTATAATAAATATTAATTTATTACTATTATAAGTATATATGCACACCACATTTATGAAATAACTAACGTCTCGCTAGTCCTTATTATGGTAGTTTCGCTTCCGGAGTGGGTGTGGTCTATAGCCGGACAAAATACACTCGCTCCTATTGGTTGTCACTTTGGCGGGAAATTTTTATGTCCATCACTCATGACTCATTAACCAATCTACTCAATTAATCCCCAACTACCCCCTTCATGAGCTAACACCCACCATTCTTCCTCTAAGTCCTATACATATATAACATTGCATCACTCTGGCTTGGCGCAGCGTGGCGTAGTCTCTATATAACTCTTGTACTCACAGAGTAAAATCTTTCCTCCTTTCCTCCTAATCTTTGTTCAACTAAAAAATTATGCTTACCAACAATATGTCTCACTACTCCTGACAGCATACAGATTGAGATATCAAAGCACTATAAGAATTTGGCATTGAAGTGACCACAGACATATGCAACGATACATACCATACATGATATATACCTAATGAATAAGAAACATTGACTTTCATTGCATTGACTAAAAATAATGGTCCAGTTGAATGCAGTAATTTTTGAACAATAAGCCTAATGAGCCATGTAACAAATATCTTGCTAAAAGTTATGCAAGGAGAGATTCGGGATAAAATTATGTGGAATTAGAAGAACAATAATTTAGATTTAGATAAAATAGTGGGGCAAAAGAAGTTATATTCTTCATGAAGACATTAAATGAAAAGTACACAGAAGTAAACAAACCAATATATGCCTGCTTCATAGACTACACCGAAGCTTTGGATAGAATACACCATAACCAACTTATAGACTGCCTAAAAGATATACATCTCTATGACACAAACAACCGACTAATATGTAATTTATACTGGGATCAAACATCAATAATAAAATATAAAAACGAGATCTCTACACCTATTGATATAAAAAAGAGGAGTGAGACAGGGATGCATACTAGCATCAAGTTTGTTCAGTCTATACACTGAGCAAATCTTTAAAAGCATAAAAGAGATGCCAGGCCTAAACATTAATGGAAAGATAATCAATAACCTAAGATATGCTGATGATACTGTATTACTAGCAGACAGTCCTAAAGATCTACATCAGTAACTTAACGAAATAAACACGACAAGCAAAAAATATGAATTAGTTATGAATATCAAAAAGATCAAACTGTTATCATAAACAAAGATAATACACAAAACCTACAAGCAACAGTTCAGCGCTACAACTACCTTGGACATACTATAACCAGTGATGGAAAATGTAAAACTGAAGTAAACAAAAGTATAGGAATGGCAAAAAGTAATTTTAATTATTTTAAAAATAAACTAACATCAAAAGAAATGCACCAGGGCTTTAGTAAAACTAAAAATAGCAAAATGTTATATCTTTTCAACATTCCTATACGGTGCAGAAACGTGGACATTAGACAAAAAAACAGAACAGAAAATTGAAGCCTTTGAAATGTGGATTTATGGAAGATTATGAAGAGTTATTGAGTTATTTGCGGGTCATCATCATTGCACTCCGAACATGTCCATATGTGCTCAGATCCCCTCCTCAGCAATTCCCTCAGTGTCCAGCAACTGACGACTCCAGTTCTATGTTGGTTGATAAGTCTTCTTACACGGCCACTAAGTGTCTCATTTCTGGCTGTGCCCAAATTAACTCCCATTTCTATCATCCGAAGAAGTGACGTGGATCTGTGTTTGTCGAAGTCCTGTGCTCTTCCCACATCTCGGAGGGCATTGATGATGTCCGCCCGATCCATTGGTTATCATGCTACTCGTGGCCACGACGTATGCACCACTGTCTTCTTTGACTATTCTGCCTTCCGAGCGTGCTGTAAATGCCCATGCACTTCTTTGGTGTCGTCTTACAGACCCGTCTGTATAGATGACTGCATCTTTCTCATCGGTGTTATCGCAGACGAGACCGTTTACCTCAGCATTAACCACGACCGGGTTCTGTTCCCTACTTTTCCTGTCGAGTGTGACAATACACGAGAAAGTCCCCTTGAATGACGTAGGCACCGGTATCCACTCCTCACCAACGCTGATATTGGTAAGCCCACAGACCTGTTTGATGACATCTTCTGCTCGGCCCACCCATGATTTGCCTCTTTTTAGCCTGTCACCTTTCTCTGTGATGAGCACGTGGTGCAATGGATGCTCTGTATCTGTACTAATCTTCAGGTATGCTTGTGCTCTCCAGATCTTGATTCTGTCATCCATGGTTGGAAAGTCAAGAAGATACCTCATTGCTACACAGGGAGTGTCCCTCGTACATCTCAGGATAATGCGCATGGCTTCATTTGTATTTTCTCCAGCCTATCAATTTGAGTCGTACTGACAGTAAGAATTTCCAGGGCATATTCGATAGGTGCGAGGACTAATCCCTGGAACAGAAGAGTAAGTAGCCTCTGCTCGATGTTGAGAATGTTGAATATGAAGAATTGAATGGGGGAAACAAAACTACGACAAAGCAAAAAAAAACTAAAAATGAAAAGAGAACTACAAACAAGACAAATTACATGTTGGGGGCATGTTAAAATACATAGATGCCTAGTAAAAGTAATCTTGAAAGGGAAAACACAAGGTAAAAGAGGCAGACCAAGACTAACATTGACGAGTAACATCAAAAGATGAACAAATCAACCTATAACAATCTGCACCATCAAAACAAAAGACAGAGCGGAATGGTGCTCCATGGTAGGTAACCTCAATGCGGAGACGGCACTCAAAGAATGAATTCTTTTCCTTTAATCTCCAAGTGTTGGTTGTTACCGCGTTCTGCACGTCACGGTTTGTCATTAAATCTAAAATTAGTAACACGCAATATGCAGAGACACATCTGTTGACGATGGTTTCAATTTTAACAGGCTTGAATAATGATTTTTATTGGTTTCTATTTTTAGGAAGACGTTTTTTTCCATTATGACGTGAATACTGCAGCACTCAAAAAATTAAAATTCTCTAAATTATATTTGGATAAAGATAGCTGCAATTTTATTTGTTTTAATGTGTGCCAGCTTGTGTCATTGACAAAACTTATGTCCCCTTACAAAGATACAGAGATCATTTGATGTTTACAAGTTCATGTGAAGATATCACGCACTGTTATCAACCGCGATAAAATAGAACCGATGACGTCAAAAGCTAAAGCACGAGGACTAACTAAAGTATAATTGAGAGTCGAGGCGGCGCTGGTCAATGCTCCGAGGTTAAATCGTGTCTAAAGGGAGATAGGCTGTGCGTAAAGCCTGGCGTAAAGCTTTGAGACGTATAGGGAATATGGTGTAGAGTGTCGTTACTTTTCCTTGAGCGAAAGCTCATTCATTTATTGATAGTGGAGTCAGTATTACGCCAGATTGCCTTATTTTCTTCAGATGACATATCTGGTACCGATTTTCAGAAGCTGGGCAAGCTGGAAGCGATATTGAACCAACAAAATGTCAACGCTACTTTTGGGAAGTGAACCAGAACCCAAGATGTCAGAAGACGAACGCGCTAGCTACATCGTTACTGCGATATCAAGGAAGTCCGGACATAAAAATGTGACCAAAGTAGGCGAAGAATCACCACCTTCAGTTAAGGAGCAATTTATTACACACACGGATACACACACACACAAACACATTGTCAGTGACAATATTTTGACCAAATGCACATTTTTGGGTTATGTAACACCCCCCCCCCCCCAGAACAGACGTAAAGGGCATATCGAAAAAATCAAAACAATCATTACCATTATGCAGCACAGCATAACAATAAACCTGACAAATCTGAAACAAGTGCAACGTTTTATTGTGTCCAATTCAAATACTTGGGCACAATAATAACATCAGATGGAAGATGCACAATAGAAATAAAAAGCAGAATACCACAGACCAAAATAGCATTTCAGAAAATGAAAAATGTCTTATGCAAGTCTATGTCAATAAAAGTGAAAAAGAGAGTTCGTCGCTGCTATATAGAGCCAATACCGACCTATGGAAGCGAATCGTGGGCAGTAAACAAACAAATTAAAAAACGATTAGAGGCCACAGAGATGGGATTTCTCAGAAGAATGTTGAAAGATCCATGGACAGCTACAAAGACCAATGAGGAAATCCTCAAAGAGGCCAACACAAAAAGGGAGCTCCCAAAAAAAATATCAGAAAGAAACTATCAACATTTTTCAGACACATCATAAAAAGAGGAAAGCTGGAATACTTGGATACAACTTGGAAACTACAAGGAAAGAGATACTGCGGACGACAAAAGGAGAAAATACTGCATAGCTTGGTGTCATGGCATGGAAAACAGTCAACAGCAGAATTGATAAGATCCAATGTGGATAGAAGATAGTGGAAGGACATGGTACTCTACGCCAAATGGTATGACACATGATGATTATGAAATCCCCCAAACACACCATCCTTCCCAAACACACACACCCTTCTCCTCACAAGTCTTTTCAATCGAAAAAATTGACACATCTGGTAATCGAACCCATACCCTTTTTAACAGTAACATAGCACTAACAACTCAGCCACCGAGATTCGATCTATTAACAAACTATAATTTGAAAAATTGATAGCGTCAGATATTATCGTTTTTTTTTATCAAGTAGTTTGTCAAGTGTCCTCAAAGACACTCCATGTTTTCCTAAGTTCTTCTTACTAGGGTATTTCACGTTGTCACATCAAGTTTTACAAAATTAGCTTCGCAATTTCCAGAGTTGAGATATCGAAGTAATTAGCATGCTAGTTTCTAGATTAAAAAAATTGTTAGATCATTCCCCCTTTAGGAAAGTAACACTTTGTTTAGTTAGCTAGCTAGCTAGCTAGTTAGTTGGTATATCTACAGATCCCGATGGTTCCACATCGGAAAACCTAATAAACGTACCGATCCCCACATCAGTATATCCCTCAGCGCGCAATCTGACAAGCATAGCTCTATGTTGGTTCACAAAGTCTTATTTTCCTCTCCCTGACACAAAAAGTGCTAAATATAATAAGAAGAAACAACACTTGTTATTACTGTCAAGTTAAGACTCCACACCCTTGTACATTACTTGCTCCAGAACTACACTTTGCACTATATTATTAGTAAAAACTACTAAACACAATTAGAACAAGACAAATGAAATTGTTGGGGCATATTAAAAGACACAACAGCCTAATAAAAGTAATTGGAGGGGAAAATACAAGGTAAAACAGGCAGAGGCAGACAAAGACTAACATGGACGAGTAACATCAAAAGAAGGACAAGTCAACTTATGACAATCTGCACCATCAAAGCAAGAGACAGAGTGGAATGGCGCTTCATGGTAGCCAACCTTCGACGCGGAGACGGCACTCAATGATGATTTGTAAAAAGACATTTTTATTGTTAAACACTATTTCTCACGTTCTTCTTTCTCAATACATTCTAGCAATTGTTTCTTCTAATGTGTTCTGACAATGTTGCCTTGCAGTTCTTCTTTCCTTCTTAGTTTGCCTTTCAGCGTCGAGGTGAAAAATAATTTGCGGTTTTTTTTTTTTTTTGCTCGTCTGGTTGCCTCTGCTGCTGTTATGTTTCCTAGTGTTTCTAATATACCATCATTCTGTCTTTTTCGTGGTCGGCCCATGGTCTGATGTTTTCGCAACGTTAATTGAAGGCTCGTTGTGTTTTCTGCCTTACCACCGGGCCAAACCATTTTATATGTTGTTTATTTATTCTCTGGCGGGAATTATTCCAAACTTTTTTTTATCAGTTCTTCATTTCTGATCTTATCTCTCAGGCCGTTTCCTGCCATTCGTCTAAAATAGTTCTTCGTCTTGCAGTAAGTTCTGCTAGTATTTTATGTAATATTCTCTACAAAATATATATTCTCTTCTTTCCATTTATTGACTCTTCGTTTCACACAAACACATTTATAGTCTCAAAGAAGAATCTGAATTAATTGTCCACTATTTATTTCTTCACGGCATGTTTCAGAAATTATAACTGGAGATTGTAATCTCGGCCCTCTGGTCGATCTATCAAAAATGCAGAATATTCCATGACCTTGCAATCTGTACAATTCAGATCGTGACAAATCTTTAGCTTTGTAGGGGACGAGCGGTCTTTCATGAAGTTCGTTAGTTGTTAGTCATCAGGTTATCTACATTGCACATCGAAGAACTGTCCATAAGCGATCAGATTTATTCGCGCCCCCCCCCCTCACACTACAGGGTGAAATAATAAACTGGTTTACAATTTCTCCACCGTTCTCCTCATTGCTCCCATGAATTTAGAAAATATCCCTCTGTGCTAACATGAAGATCCAGGAGTCCCACCAGGACTGCAGATTTACAATCACCATAAGTAGTATAGCAGGAAGGGTTTGGTCGCATTTGGCCCATAAATTAATAAAGATATATAGCGCGGCCCGCCTAACGCGCGCGGCGCAGGGGAAGTTAATCATGACCTCTCGTGTCGATGTGTTGACTCTCGTGTCGGTGACCACGGAAGTGAACTCTTTATGTCTGATGTGTGCTGACTTTGAAGTTCTTGATGTACTGGGTCGATAGCGATTGGTTAGTAGATTGTACCACATCAAGGAAAAACAGTAAAAAGAGTCAACACCTCGACACGAGAGGTCATGATTAACTCCCCCTGCGCCGCGCGCGTTAGGCGCGCCGCGCAATATATCTTTGTTAATTTATGGGCCAAATGCGACATCAAATCCTTCATGCTATACTACTAGCATAGACATCTTTATTTATAGCTCGTTTCAAATCATGTGCCCAACTTCAAAACGCTATTACTCTCTAACCATTTGTTAAAAACTTTTGAAATTTTCCAAATGTTATTAGAATGCAAAAGACCCTTTAAATGTATATTTAACAAATATCTTGCAGCTGCAGTTTTCTTAAAGCCGAACAAATCCATGGGCGGCTATTTTACAGCTCTCTGTCATATCGTAATACTCACAACGATTCCATGACAGAGAAACGTCATATTCACACCGCCTGATTCATCAAGACGAACCGTTGCCAGGTGCGCGATTTTCATATCACCGGCGAGAATCCATAAAGTGGAATCTCTGGATGATTTTAACGCAGCGATCTACATTAGAGAGCTAAAATTAATCAGTATACAAACGCAAATCCTGCATCGTTCTACGGGACAAAAAAGTATTTTCCACCACAACCTTGGAACCGGAAGTCCCTTTCGTAAAACGTATATGACTGCAACTGGCATCAAGAAGTAAAAAAAATCGTTAACGTTTAAAGAAGGAATAATTAATAAGACCGTTCTGTACTTTCTAAAAGAGGAGTTTGCTGAGTTTTGTCGCATCTTTAAATCTGAGCTGTGATAAATGCATTTTTCATTTCCACATATCAAACATCGTTATGGTATTACGGTATATTTTGGGATGGTGTTGTTCTCCCCCAATAAATATCTGTTCTTTTAGCCAGACTGAGCATCATTATTCAGAGCCGCGGTGGGGAGATAGAGTAGAGAACTGGTCTGCTCTTGTTCACTAACCTTGATGTCCAAAGACAGCTTTGAGTTTCTGACCGCCATCTTGTTTATGTGAAAACGTGTCATAGTCGAGAATAGTGAATACAACATTAATTAATAATGATAACTTAGAACGTGTGTGTGCGTGGGTGTTAAAGGGTGTTTCGTGTTATATTTTGCGATGACATCGCTGCAGCGTTCATTTTAGAAGAAGACTATGTGGGCGTTGTATTTTTGTTTACATCAAGCTGCAATATATGAGCCTTTGGTCCGACACATCCGACTTCAGCATAATGCATTTGATTACAAATTTGCCGTTCATTCTATTTCTACTCGCCAGACTAGTTAGTCTGTTACTAGAGCACACTGTGGAGGTAGAGCAGGACCTTGATTACCTATTGTCATTAATCCTTACGTAGTCAGCTATAAGTCATCGACCTCTTACAGACTACATGTTGTCTGACGTATGAGTTTAGCATAACGCCGTTTAGTGATTAGAAGAACCGCCGCTTTTAGCGTATTAGAATATTGGACTGTTTTTTTTTTTTATTCGCCAGTAGAACTAGTCACTCGATCTCGCCTTCTATGAGTTCAGGAGCAGTTGAAGGTAGTGGAAGATCAATCATTCCTCGCGTGATCATAACCGAGTTATTTTGAAAATAAGGCAAACGACCTAACCTCAACGCTACATCAACTCCCAATCAAAATCGCTAAATGAGCGAAATACGTGTTCAACGGGTAAACCCACTTTGACTATCAGATTGCCTCCTATTGTAATGCTCATAAAACACCTTTTTATGGCACCTTTCAGCTGAATAAATGTTGAGTCATAACTTCTTGCAAACAATTAATATGAACTTATACTTTTTTAACATTATAAAAGCGGTGCATAGCAGTTCAAGCAGAAAAACATAAAATATATCCTGCTAATAGTTAGATGATTCTGTTGTGTGAAATAAAATAATGAAATTGGAACAGTCTACACTTAATTCACTAACACCACAACATATATTTAGACGACTGATTAATTTGTGATTCGACAATCTTCTAATGAAAATAATTTCGTCATCTACTTTCCTTCAATTTCTTTTAATCTTCGTTGGGTATCGATGTGAATCATCATTATCTTGATTCGCCTCCGCATCGAAGAATGACTACCGCTGAGCATCATTTCTCTCTATCTCTTTCTCGTTTAATGCCAGCATTCGGAGTGGCCAGATTAATGAGGAGTGGCTACACAGCTACTTGCTACCGTTACCGAAGCCAAACAAAGACCATTCTCAGATCAGTGCCTACAGAATCATCACAATGCAGAACACTGCAGGCAAGCTGCTGGAGAAAATAATTGCCCGTGTCCTCGCCTGTCACCTTGAACAGAAACGCGCATTCCCACCCACACTTGGATTTTATAGATATAACAAAGAGACATGGCTCAATGCGGCAGGCTTTGCCTATGACGTTTTCAAAGGCTTCCACAGACGAGAGGAGACATGTGCTGATGTTATAGATCTGGAGGATGCATACAACAGGGTACCATTTGAATACCTCATGCATATGCTCCTCAAACTGGCGATGCACCCCTTCCTCAATAGATGGATCGCTGCGGCACTATTTCAGAGGAAGGTGATACTTAGATGTGGAAATTGGTCTTCCGAGCCAACATCCATTTTTCCAGGGCTGCCATAAGGCTCACCATTGTCACCAGTTCTATTTAACGTGTACACAATAACGATCACGGAACAACAACTGGATGGGAGGGGAAGAACTATGACTTTTGCTGATGATATTCTGGTATATCGACAGGGAAGAGAAAGACGGGGAATTGCCTCCACAATGCAAGACGAACTCGATCGCATTTCTTCCTGGTGTGGGGTTTCAGATGCCTTGGTTAATCCTAATAAAGCATCAGTTTCATGGTTCTCATTTAACAATCATATCGTTGATACGACCACACCGGTAGTACGACAGGGAGCTGATGAGGTGACCAGGGACTAATTGGTGACATACCTCAGAGTTAAGTTTGATCACAGCCTGTGTTTTCGGGACCACGTCAACCATGTGATAACAAAATCTCACAAAGCTTAGCCGCCTTGAAGGTCTGAATACTTGCGTTGCAAACAAACATTTAGGACGAAACAGTACGAGTAGTAGTTTCCAGTGGTTTAGGCTGGAGACAAATAATAATAAATGAATATTATTATATGGGAAATTTCCGAGGCGATAATCAGCGAATCAATTCAGAGGAAGAGGTATGTTTACAGCACTCGGAAAAATTGACAAATAATCAACAACAGAAAAAATATGGACCAAAGCAGGATCGAACCCGTACTCAGTGGCACAGCGCCTTGCCACGAAAAGCCAAACGCCAGGGAACACTGCGCCCCAGCTAACTCAAAAAATAGCTTCGTAGGCAATGTCTTTCGCGCATGTGTTCTCATGACTATAGCATAAGGCCGCGATCACAGCTCGGAAATACATAGTGTATCTGTATTTTTTCCTGTTAAGACAAGTATCTCCCGGATAGGGTAGGGCTCAATACTTGCGTTGCAGTCAAACATTTAGGACGAAACAGCACGAATAGTAGTTTCCAGTGGTTTAGGCTGGAGACAAATAATAATAAATGAATATTATTATAGAGGGAAACTTCCGAGGCGATAATGAGCGAATCAATTCAGAGGAAGAGGTATGTTTACAGTACTCGGAAAAATTGACAAATAATCAAGAACAGAAAAAAAATATGGACCAAAGCAGGATCGAACCCGTACTCAGTGGCACAGCGCCCTGCCACGAAAAAAGAGGCAAATCATGGGTGGGCCGAGCAGAAGATGTCATCAAACAGGTCTGTGGGCTTACCAATATCAGCGTTGGTGAGGAGTGGATACCGGTGCCTACGTCATCCAAGGGGACTTTCTCGTGCATTGTCACACTCGACGGGAAAAGTAGGGAACAGAACCGGGTCGTGGTTAACGCCGAAGTCAATGGTCTCATCTGCGATAACACCGATAAGAAAGATGCATTCATCTATACAGACGGATCTGTAAGACGACACCAAAGAAGTGCATGGGCATTTACAGCACGTTCGGCATGCAGAATAGTCAAAGAAGACAGTGGTGCATACGTCATGACCACGAGTAGCATGACAATAGAGGCGATGGCAGTGACCAAGCATTCAAATTGTTAGAATCACAAGACTACACCCACGCATGTATACTGAGTGATTCGATGAGCATGATATAAAAAGTGGAGGCAGGCTCTGTACGCATGCAATGGGTAGAGTCATTGCAGAAGTCCAAAATACGTAAGGTCACCTTTGTCTATATCCCTGGACATGCGGGAGTACGGGGAAATGAAAGAGCGGACAGGTTGGCTAGTTACGCTGTCGTTGAGGACGGGCAACCAATGGATCGGGCGGACATCATCAATGCCCATCGAGATGTGGGAAGGCACAGGACTTCGACAAACACAGATCCACGTCACTTCTTCGGATGATGGAAATGGGAGTTAAGATGGGCACAGACAGGAAATGAGAAATTTAGTGGCCGTGTAAGAAGACTTATCAACCAACATAGAACTGGAGTCGTCAGTCGCTGGACACTGAGGGAATTGCTGAGGAGGGGATCTGAGCACCTATGGCATGTTCGGAGTGCAATGATGATGACCCGCAAATAGCTCAATAACTCAATAACTCTTGCCTTTGTGGTGCAAGCTGTCACATGTTTTCTTGTCCCTTGATCTTGTCGGGAGCCGCGATAGCTCAGTGGTTAGTGAACTGAACTACAAAGGACAAGGGGTAGGGTTCGATCCCAACCGACGGCTTCCGGGTTCACCTAGCCATAAAATGGGTACCGGATTTTTTTTTCTGGGAAAGTAAATCAGCACGGGCGTAATACCGACCACATTACCCCAAGAATGATGTGCTGAAGGTCTGTAAAATATAGGGTCAGTAACACCATATTTCCCTATACGCCACTTGGCGTAATGGGGTACTTTACTTTTTTTTTTTACTTGATGTTGTGGGTCTACTCTAGTCCTTGTTTGTCTCTATCAAGTTTATCCTGTATTTTCCGTTCTAATATGACTTTCGGTAGATTGTTATACTATGTCCTGGTAAACGTCCAACAAACGTAATTTTGTCTTTTTCGAATTGAGTCAATTATTTCTTATTTCAATTTCAGCCGTTTCAAAACTTCGTTATTTGTTTTATTTTCTGTCCATCCAAATTCACATTTGAAACGTTTACATTTTGTTGTCCGTTTTCATATTTAGTGTCCATTTTAGCATCCTACATGATTGTTGAGTAGATCCTATATTTTATTATACTTAGTTTTAGTAAAAATAAGTAAAGAGCCCCCGTCACGCCAAGTGGCGTATAGGGAATATGGTGTTAGTGACCCGTCAGGCCAAGTGGCGTATAGGGAATATGGTGTTAGTGACCCGTCACGCCAAGTGGCGTATAGGGAATATGGTGTTAGTGACCATAAATTGTACAGACCTTCAGCACATGATTTTTGGGGTAATGTGGTTTGTATTACGCCGTGCCGTTTTACTTTCCCAAAAAAAAAATCCGGTACCCATTTAAGGCTGGGTGAACCCGGAAGCCGTAGGTTGGAATCGAACCCTACCTCTTGTTCTTTATAGTCCAGTTCACTAACCACTGAGGTATCGCATCTCCTATTCTGTGTTGTAGCTATGGTGTTATTTGCTTTGAAGTGAATATATTTGTTGTATTGTTAAAGATGTGTTGCAATGCCTATTCTTTTGTTGATTTCTGTCTCACATTTTCAAGCTCGCGTTTTTGTGCTCGGTGGTGTACAGTTATGACGTCGACCTCTGGCAAAGAAGGTGCCAGGTTCTTCTTCTTCTGTGTTCAAGTCTTTGATCATGCAAACTTGACGTTTTGGTCTGTTTCATGATGGAGGAGTAGGAACAACATCATGACAGACGATGAGCTGGTCGCATGGTCAGTACTCGAATATACTTGAGTGTCCTGATCACAAGATAAGCTGGTCGCATGGTCAGTACTCGCATATACGTGAGTGTCCTGATCACAAGATAAGCTGCTCGCATGGTCAGTACTCGCATATACGTGAGTGTCCTGATCACAAGATAAGCTGCTCGCATGGTCAGTACTCACATATACGTGAGTGTCCTGATCACAAGATAAGCTGCTCGCATGGTCAGTACTCGCATATACGTGAGTGTCCTGATCACAAGATAAGCTGCTCGCATGGTCAGTACTCGCATATACGTGAGTGACTTCATCACAAGATAAGCTGCTCGCATGGTCAGTACTCGCATATACGTGAGTGTCCTGATCACAAGATAAGCTGCTCGCATGGTCAGTACTCGCATATACGTGAGTGACTTCATCACAAGATAAGCTGCTCGCATGGTCAGTACTCGCATATACGTGAGTGTCCTGATCACAAGATAAGCTGCTCGCATGGTCAGTACTCGTATATACGTGAGTGTCCTGATCACAAGATAAGCAGCTCGCATGGTCAATACTCGCATATACGTGAGTGTCCTGATCACAAGATAAGCTGCTCGCATAATCAGTACTTGCATATACGTGAGTGTCCTGATCACAAGATAAGCTGCTCGCATAGTCAGTACTTGCATATACGTGGGTCGTCCGTGATCACAAGATAAGCTGCTCCCATAGTCAGTACTCGTATATACGTGAGTGTCCTGATCACAAGATAAGCTGCTCCCATAGTCAGTACTCGTATATACGTCAGTGTTGTGATTTTTCCCATAAACTTGCTCCGTAAGCTGACACCACTCCGTCTTCGGCAGGCTGGATTTTGTTTGACGTATGAGTTCTCTTAAGAACAGCTTTTTCATTATAAAAGGAGTATTTTCTTAAAAATTTTAAATTAAAATTTTGTTTACACCAAATGAAAGTATAATCAATTTAGCATAGAATAAATCATTTCTTGTTGCAAAAAACAGTTTGAAAGTATTTTAAAATAATATTTTTAATTTGCATGGTAATCCCTTTTTTTTACCTCATTAAATATGCAAAATTGTCAAATTGTCAGAACTTCTTTATTTATCAACGTATTCGAATAATTTTTTCACTAAATCTCTTATAATTCCATAAACATTAACGTCTAAACCATGTTAACAACATGTAAGCTAAATTTTTATTGGCTAAAATCTTGAAGTCTTGGGGGGGGGGGGACCATACTATACATTTCTGCCAATGAGAAATCGTCTATCATCCAGTTTAAAAAATACAGTTGTAAACAAATCTAGTCTTCCGGTAATCAGAATTAAGAATTTCACGTGTTCTGCGCGTTATGAGCTGTTATTCTTGTTTACATATTTAAATATACATTATTAAAGAAGTACTTGGGTTTAAACCATATAAATTAATAAATATGGATAATTATAGACCTAAAGATCGTCATAAGAAAAGAAAGTTTCACGACAATAGATTTTCTAAGAAAGTTAGTGTCAGTCACTTAGCGTCCAGCGAGGACACTGACAATCAGTCAATCACAACACTCATCACATTTCTGATACTATTGACAGTAGTGACAGTGTCACAATCGATTCAGGCACTAGCGATATATCTACAGTCACTAGAAAGCCATCAGCATTTGAGACACTTGCAGGTAGCTCTACTAATTATACAGACATATCTACTGGTTCAACAGACAATGAAGCTACTACTAGTACTAGTGGGCTCAGAATTTGTTATATTCAGCAACTTATTGATTTCATTCAACTGTTCCCATGTCCACAATGCTGTTCCCACAGAAATAATGTGTTTTCTGTGTCTGAGCATTTATCTGGTATTAATTCACAACTACAGTTCTAGTGCAAAATGTGCAAACGTACACTCATTTTACAAAATCAGGAAAATATTAATTTGAGGATCCAGTTTGCAATGTATGGCATTGGCTGTCATGACCAGAAAGGTCGCCGCTTTCTGGCAGCTATGAATATGCCCCCCCCCCCCCCCCCGCCAGTTTCAAGTGTTTGATCATCAGTTTTCAAGAATAATATTATTCATGCAACTAAGGCAGCTGCAGCATCGAGCATGAGAAAAATGTGTTATATATAAATGTGTTATATATAAATGTGTTATATATAAATGTGTTATATATCTGTGAAGTCCAATATTGCTTCTAAAATTATTCTTTCAATTAGGTTCATTCTCGTCGCGTTAATAAATAAACTCGTTTTCGTTGTTTGACAAATAAACAGATTTTTATTGATGTTACAAATGATCTTAATTGCAGACAGCTTCAGTTTTAAAGTTTTAACGTTCATTTGTTTAAAATAGAAAAAGTTTAACGGAACTCTACCACCCCATATCATAAATGTAAATTTTTTGCGGCAATAATTGTTTTCAGTCTATCCATCACTGCGCGCCATTTGCAGAACGTTTCACCAATCACAGCCCGTAGAAAAGAATATTTCTTTAGCAGGATCGCCCACTTCTTCTGTTGCCAAGCGCATTCTATTTGGTCTGCCCCTGTCTCCCATTCCCCAACCATGCCTTCCATTATTCTTTTCATCCCCCTGTGTCTAGCGACGTGGCTGTAGTATTCTAATTCCTCTCTATGATGTTTATAAACCAGTTCTCCTCAATGTTTATGTTTTTTTTTAAAAATTACTCTTCAAACAATTTTCAAATACTGATAAATCATATACGTTATGATTCTAACATTATCATCATCATCATCAAGTGCTTTACCGGCTGGCGTAGGTGATCATGTCTCTCCACAATCTTCTATCTACAGTGCATCGTATCAGCTCTGTTGTTGACTGTTTTCCATGCCATGACACCAAGCTATCCAGTATTTTCTCTCTTTGTCGTCCGCGATCTCTCTTTCCTTTTATTTTGCCAGTTGTAACTAAGTATTCCAACTTTCCTCTTCTCATGATGTGCCCGAAAAATGTTGATTGCTTCTTTCTGATGTTTTTTTAAGAGCTCCCTTTTTGTGTTGGCCTCTTTGAGAACTTCCCCATTGGTCTTTTTAGCTGTCCAGGGAACTTTTAACATTCTTCTGAGAAATCCCATCTCTGTGGCCTCTAATCGTCTTTTCATTTGTTTGTCTACTGTCCATGATTCGCTTCCATAGGTCAGATCTAACATTATACTGGAACGAATTCTGGCTGGAAAAACAAATAAGTCCTGGAGTTTCGTCATTTGTGTAGGTCACGTCAAATACTTTTCTCCTTCTTACTTCCGTCCATAAACTCTACCGACGACAAGTCTACTTTACTGTCCGCCAATTCAAAGAAGTCAAATATATGTACATGATTTGTGTTTTGGTTGAAGGCATGCAGCAATATCTGCGTATTTCAAGTTAAAACATCGACTTTTGAATTCAAAGGTGTGCACCTGGTTTTATTCCTTATTCGATTCTTTCTGAAATGCCAATAATGAATAGCTGTGTTCAAGACTCTGGCGCTGGAAGGTGAAATAGAGTCATCGTCAGTTCTGGTTAGCTGACTCTAACATTAGCAGTCAACTATGAGATTCTAGCATTAACATTCAGCTATGAGATTATAACATTAACAGTCAGCTATGAGATTATAACTTTAATTGTCAGTTATTAGATTATAACATTAACAGTCAGCTATGAGATTATAACATTAACAGTCAGCTATGAGATTATAACATTAACAGTCAGCTATGAGATTCTAACATTAACTGTCAGTTATGAGATTCTAACATTAACTGTCAGTTATGAGATTATAACTTTAACTGTCAGTTATGAAACGCTGTTCGATCCCACCTCCCCGTTGTGTTGAACGTATTATGCTTCTTTACAAATGTAATGGTTTCACAGTATCCACATTATCTACATCCAATGACTTTCACTATAATTATCCGGAATGCTAATCTTGCCATTCTTTCCTTGCCTTGTATACACGACAGTCATGTGAAATTGACTGATAAAACCAGGAGGAAGTCAGACCACTCAAATACAATCTCCCACTATTTAACAGACTAGCAGTTCTCACTGTAACGATTAAAAAATGATTACATAGTTTCTACCAATTGTGGACATGTTCTATTTTGTACTTTCAAGTTAAAAGCACAGTATTGTCAGTCATATTAAATTAAGTATATGGGACAAAAAATAGGCAACTTCAGCGTATTTCTCTAGCTTATCGATCTCTCTGTAGTTGTGATGTAGTAATTGAGACTTCCACCCACGAAGTATAATGGCTTTCATGACTGCTCGATTTCTTTTTCAATTAATAAGCCAGCAAACATGTTAGGTTTCTATGACAATGATAAATATTTTAGTAGAATACGCCTTGACATTTCGTTGACGAGATTTCTCAGTTTTGATATCAGCAATGAAATGTTTATGTAACCCCAATACCATGGTGCGTGTTTTAGTTACAGTTTGCATAGCAGCGGAAAAAGGAATTACTTTTATTATCTTGAAAATTATTGCCACTGTGAAATGAATGAAGCAGAATATTTGAGAGATTAATTTAGGGCGACTCACTCACTACGAAACTCTACATTACTTCATGGCACTTAACACTTGCTCCTTCGGAGTAGGCAAAGACATGGTCCATCTATTCTGTGTGATAACTCGCAGGTACTGTACACTAACTCTCACTGACAGTAACCGTATTGTATAGATACTTTTGCAAAGAACATATATAATCTTTGAAGCTCGTCAGGCAGGCGTGTCTCAATATTTGGACGCAACACATACACACATACTACAGACACATGCACACACTACATGCACACACATTACAGACACACACACATACTACAGACACATTCACACACACTACAGACACACGTACTAGACACACACACTGCAGACACACACATATACTATAAACACACACACTACAGACACATTCACACACACTACAGACACATTCACACACACTACAGACACACACACTACAGAAACCCGCACACCACAGACACATTCACACACACTACAGACACACACAGACTACAGGCACATTCACACACACTGCAGACATACACACCGCAGACATACACACTACAGACACACACAGACTACAGGCACATTCACACACACTGCAGACATACACACTACAGACACACACACTACAGACACACATATATACTATAAACACACACTACCGACGCATTCACACACACTACAGACACATTCACACACACTACAGACACACACACTACAGACACACACACTACAGAAACGCGCACACTACAAACACATCCACACACGCTACAGACACACACACACACTACAGACACACACACACTACAGACACATTCACAAACACTACAGGCACACATACACACACTACAGACACATACACACATACTACATACACACATACTACCGACTCACATACACACACTCCAGACACATACACACACTACAGGCACATATATATACACTCCAGACACATACACACACTCCAGACACATACACACACTACAGGCACACATATACACACTCCAGACATATACATACACTACAGGCACACATACACACACTCCAGACACATACACACACACTACAGGCACACACATACACACACTACAGACACATACACACACTACAGACACATACACACTCTACAGACACATTCCTTTTTTATGAAACATTGTCCTATTCAAATGATCTCCCTTGGTGTTCGAATTATTGAGGAAATGCGGGGTTCGGTAACGAGGGAGATATCTGTGTATCTAGAGCTGACAATGTCATTTTAATGGAGGCTATTCCAGCATTTGGCAAACCGCTCTTTTATACCCCGTGACACTCCTTCCTCTAAACTTCCGGTATATGGTGGATAGGCGGCGGGAACATGAAAAATGTTCCTTGTTGCAGTTTCCTCACATTCCAAGTCCGGCTCGTTGCAGAAGCTACTGAGTTAAGTGCTCTGTACACACCGTGAGCTGTGTGTCTCATCCGTTTTGATCATGTTTCGATATTCCAATTGTTTACGATGAATGATGATATCGTATGACAGGGAACAGTTGGCTGTGTTCACTTTCTGCGCAGTTTCGCCTTATGTCTTTTAGCGTGTGCTGAGACTGCAACGATGGGGACTACAGTTTCATTTCTTTGTTTGGGAGATGAGATATTATAGTCCGTTCAGAATCGTTTGCCGAGATGTTATGATTTATAATTCAAAAAGTTCTTGATGATTTCACATGATTTTTGGCATACGGTGTTAAAATGTCCATGTCACGAGAAAATATGTGTTACTCGATGTCTAGCTATAACGGTTTTCTTAAAGCGGCGAATTCCTTTGATCTTTGCCCATGTAACTATTATTTTGACCCTAATCAAAATGTTTTACAGTAATCTAGTGCAACGATGACCCATAGGCGTGTCCATAAAATTTTACTTGGTGGCAAGTATACAAATTTTAAATTATATATAGAACTTTTGTTCGTAGAGTCAATTTGATATAGTTCCATGCTCTTGGTGTGAGTTTCTCAAATGTTGTCGCTGCCTTTCAAATACGTACATTTAGTTCCTCATCTAAGGAAAGTGTGGCTGTAATAGTGGATCCAAGATAGCTGAACTTCTGTACTGACTCAAGCAGGCTTCCATTCAAAGTAATGGTTGTTGGTTTGCTTATAACATATTTTTGATTGCTTGGGTGGTCTTGAACAATAAACTGTTTAACAAATCAACTAGGAAATTTTGCAAATCAAACTATTTGTCTGTAGACTTAATCAGAGTAATGATCATTCAGAATCAGACGAGTCAAATAGGTCGATTACTGCTTTCGGCTGAACAAACAACAAACCATCCTTTTTCCAATATTCCTCTTCTTGTCGTAACACATGATCCTCACATTTTACCCAGTAGTCTTTATTTATATTTGATAGAGCCTGATTTGTAAGTGTCTCAACATCGCATAATTTGAAAGTTTTATTTGTATATGCTACGTGTCCTTTAACTTTTGCCCAAACTAGTTCTATAGGATTTAAGTGTGCATGATATGGAGGTAGTCTCAAACATCTATGGCCATGTTCTTGAATTAACTTGTCTATTTTAAATATCTTTGTACGTTGTGTCTGTTTTACAAGGCTAAGCAATTCGGGTTTCAAGTAGCTGTCGTTAACTTGTATGTGTTCTTTTATGAGCCACGTTTTGATTGCATCTTTTGTACTTGATGATGTTGGGATTCTATCTTCTACGTTAACTACATTATGGTATGAAGCATTGTCCATTATCAGACAAGAAGGTCGATCTAATATTGGAAGGATACTTTTCTCGATCCAGTCTTTAAATATGTGCCCATTCATTTCGGAGTGGTAGTCTCTATTGTCTATGGATTTTGAAATGAAAACGAGATGAGCATTCTGCAACAACCCATTATGTCTGCTACCTGCATGTGCAACTATCAAACGTTGCCCTTTACTGCTTGGTACTGATCTTTTAATACTTCCATCTGCTAACTGCCATTCCTTTTCATTTGTATGATGAGCGTTGATCCAAGTTTCATCTAAATAAACAATATCATAATCATTTTCGCGCATTTCCTTCACTTCACGTAAATACTTGCTTCTAAGAGCTACTAGATGTGGCTTCTCACAAATAATGTTTTTTCCACCAGCATACTTTCTAAAGGTGAAGCCTGCACTTCTTAATATTTTCCAAAATGAAGTTTTTGATATTTCAATGTCGTTGTTAGTTTTCAGCCAAAGCTTCAACTTTCTAAGTGTCACTTCTTCGTTTATATCAAACATTCGACAGATTTCTCTTTTTACTAGGTCCTTATCAAAACTGTCTAACGTTTCTTTCCTTCCTTGCTTTCTTGCATTTGTTGGCAATAAATATCCGCTTCCTTTAACTATTCGATCAAATGAACGTTTACACAAACCTAAAATATGCATTGTTCTCTTCTCAGGGTTTGATAAAGAACAATAAAGATGTCCCTTTTTACGCTCTCTGCAGAAGTATTGATAAATCTTTATAGCAATGTTATGCTCAGTAAAATATTTTGCCTTTATATTCATTCTCACATAGACTTGCAGAAGATAATATGGATAGTGCCGCCTCCTTTCTGTAAATATTGAGATTTGCCTCTGAATTATGACTCGAACTCGAGTCTACGACCGTGATTTTGACGTCACATAATTTCCGGTTTCGGCTAAAATGTCATTTTGTGCTAAACGGGAAATTTCATATGTAACATTTCTTTATAAAAATTTATAGTGGAAACATAACTATTTTAGGACGGTGCGCATTCAGCCGTGAAGGTCATGCCTATATGTTAAAGAATCAGCTGTGAGATGTAAGCATCTACATAATCCCGCCGGTGTTTATAATATCGATTAACTTTTTTTAAATATAGGTTAAATAAGGCATCTTTGAAACTGGATCACATTTCTTTGATAAAAAAATATTTTTATAGCGACATTAGTATTCTAAACCTAACTTCAAAAGATCAATGCAAATGAACAATAAGTTTTTGAAAAAAATAAATTAATGTCTAGGCAAACGAATCTGAACGGACTATAATTGGGATGGTTACGCTGGCACGGGCGGTTGAGCAATTATGGATTTTAATTCGTTTGCAGTGATACCGGGGCCTTCCATAACCAACTAACCAAACCAACTCCTTCCTCTCATCCCAAGTCATCAATTATGAATTAAATAACTCGGGATTGCAATAATACATCCCGTTCACAAAAAAAAAAATTTGATTAAATCAATACAATGTTATCAGAAGCAATTTTAAGCCAATTTCTTGCGAAATAAAATCCTTTCTTGAAACGTTAACCTCTCGGATTTGTAATTTGTATTTTAACTCTCCAGATAAATCACATTTCTGGCTCGTAAGAAGAGAAAATAAATGTGCACCTCCCCCATCCCATAAGAGTTCTGGGGTGGTTAGAGCTGTCGAAAATGTCCTCATTGAAGCAGTTCGTTACTTTGAAAGTTCACAATCGTCAACTGAAGGAAACCCAAGACATCGGATCTCACTACCTATAGACCAGGGGAGGGTAAAGCCACGGATCCGACTTTTATCTTTTTTTATTTTAAAGCCATCTGTAATAGAACCCGGGATCTTCTGATCCAGAGGCCAACGTCTTACCTCTAGACCACACAGTCCCCTATTAGAATGTTTAACAATGCAAGTTCACTAAAGAGAGCTGTGACTCAATTACGTCAGCGAGGGGTACTTAGTATCTGTTCGGTTGTTTAACATGGTCAGCGATATAACTATGGAAACGAAATATTTCTGGTGAGAAACACATCACCACAACATATACAAGAAAATAACGAATTAAAAGGCTTGATCGCGAAATAAGACATAACCATCAAGTCGTATATCCTTTGTAGATTGACGTTACATTCACCACAGCCCGTCTGAAAGAATCTCTGTCTCTACTCTAGCAGAGTCTCACACTTCCTGTGTTGTTATGTCCAAGGCCTCTTTGGTCTGTTAAAACCACCTTCTTCTTGGTCTACACCTGAAGCATCGTCCTGGAACCTTTCCTTCCATTATTGTCCAGCCCGCTGTGTCTTTTTGATGTGACCACAGTATTTTAATTCCCTCTGTAGAAAATGGTTTTATAAGCCAGTTCTTGTCAATGTCTAAGTCTTTTAATACGTCTTAATTGCTCTTTTCATTATCCAAGGTATCTGAAGGATTTTCTGTAGTACTTTGTTTTGAAAATAAAAACTATTTTTTTTTCTTTGCTGTTAACAAGTTTGTCCATGATTCACAACCATATGTTGCTATCGGAACGACAAATGCTTTCAGTAATTTTAATTACAAGACATAAATAGCTAAACACTGTCGGCATACACACTTATTAGGAAACACAGAGCAAACAAGAGACCGAGATGGAGTCATAGAAAAGAAAGTAAAAAAGTAAAGAGCCCCCGTCACTCCAAGTGGCGTATAGGGAATATGGTGTTAGTGACCATAATTTTTGATAGACCTTCAGCACATGATTTTTGCGGTAATGCGGTCGGTATTACGCCCGTGCTGCTTTACTTTCTTAGAAAAAAATCCGGTACTCATTAAAGGCTGGGTGAACCTGGAAACCGTTGATCAGGATCGAACCCTACCTCTTGTCCATTTGTAGTCCGGTTCACTAACCACTGAGCTATCGTGGCTTCCATATAGAAAAGATAGAGAGACAGAATATTTGAAAAACTTCAAACGTGATAGCAAAAGAGGACAAGTAAAGATTAAGTGATCACATTCTTTCACATCAGTATTCAAGGGCAAATTAGGAAGAAAAGGAGAAGAAGAGCTTTGTGTACATAAATATGTGTTGTCTTCTATGAATCCAGTTATTAGCAGGAGGTATTCATGAGTGTCACATAAATGTCTGCCAGTTGTCTTTCAAGTGAATTAGATTTTGCATTTCAGTCATATCTGTCCTGCAGTATAATTGTTAGTATAATGAATCACAGCTATCTGTTAAGCTTGAAATTAACAGTCTTCCTATTCGGCTTCTAGTGAGATATAATGTTAATCACCGCTTTAATTCTGTGAACATCCATAGTCGTATCGTTCTTACGTCAACTAGACCCCTCCACCCTACCAACTCTCAGAAATCTATTCAGACGTGTACAGAGCTATAAGGTCTCCACATTCCTTCATGACGTCATATTTCTCAATGTAGCCAGTGATAAACTGAAGTGTTTGTTCAGTAACAAAGCAGGCCACAACCGCATTTAAGAAGGAGCCTAATTTGTGTCGGTTTTCTACACTCTAAAGCCGTGGTAGGCAACCGTTCTTATATCAAGGGCAAGATCGTAATATATATATATATAGGGCCTATGACTTCAATACGTAACAATGTCTGGCAATTTAGTTTAGCTAAAACACTGTTTAGAGATTAAAACAGCCGCTAATGTTAGCGTGTTTGAACATTCGACTTACGCTTTAAAGGTAGCCTGAGCCGATATGACTAGGCATTCAGTCTGACCTCTCACATGAGATCAGTAGCACTTGAAGGTAGAGGGGGGGGGTGAGATTAATTATTTGTCACGTGATTTTAACAGTTATTTTTCTTTAAAAATGAGGCAAACAACCATAGCAGAACGCTACATAAACCAAAAAACAAAACCCTAAATGGACGAAACACTTGTTGAAAAGGTACATTCACTTTGACCATCAGATTGTGTGGGGGAGCATCAGTGTCTGCGACCCGCGTTGACAATAGAAGGCTCCTTCCAGTTCTTCCAACAAATAATTGGAAGGGTCGGGGCAGCAGCAGCAGCTGACCAAGACCTAGCAGTTCTACCTCCTCGTGGTCTCCTCTGGTAACAGTCTACATCAAAACAGGCTGGCTAACAGAAGCTAGGATCGCCATGTTCCCTGTAGTGGTGGCTGTTACTGATATAGAAGACCCAGTATTGCAGTACCTCTGGGCTGGTCTAATAGTTTCCCAGAACAGCCTGGGATGGACGAAATCCAACGTCTCCAGTAAGAGCCGAGAATGTCAAGAAACCATTACGACCCGCCACATCAATGAGTAAAAGGGCACCTTGCTTTCATCAACTCATGGCATTACATCAAGAACTCGTACCTCCTGTTGTAATGTTGATACAAACATATTTTTATGTCACGTTTCATTTGAACAAATTAGGACAGATTCTTGCAATCAATTAATATCAACTTATTCTTTTTTAACACGAAAAAATCGGTACATTTCTGGTACCATTCGGTACATTTCTGGTACCATTCGGTACATTTCTGGTACCATTCGGTACCAGTTCTGGTCCGCAGGCTGTAGATTGCCCACCTCATTAATAACTCATTTTAATTGTGTGGTTTCCGTGACTGAATTATGCATACTACAAGGTATTAATGATATAGTTCAAAAGCACTACTTT
This sequence comes from Megaustenia siamemsis, assembly GCA_032433765.1. Classification (NCBI taxonomy): domain Eukaryota; kingdom Metazoa; phylum Mollusca; class Gastropoda; order Stylommatophora; family Ariophantidae; genus Megaustenia; species Megaustenia siamemsis. Next base: position 30,725,731 of record JAVIAB010000092.1, on the reverse strand, counting down.
TCTATCCAAAAGTTTACATAACTATCACAAGGCTGACTGTATTGATTTTTACAAGATTAAAGAGGAGAAAAAGTTAACCGGTAATTTAATATAGGAGAAGAAGGGGTTTACACAATTAATCTGACATGTAACTGCAACATTTTCTTTAAGTTTTAATTGGGAATTTGGAGTTGTTTGTTAGAGCTCATCGGTGCCGGCTATTCAGAGTTCACATTTAGTCCGTTCTGAGGCCTTGTTCAGAGAGCGCAGCCCTTCCGGTTAACGCAGAGGACGCTCGACATCTCACTTGTCTTACGAATCAACTCGGAATCAACAAGACCAAGGACAGAGATAAGCACAAATATCAAAATATACAACAGTATATATAAATGGAGATAATAAGAATTTAATATACCTGATGAATGCTTGTGCCGAAACGTTCTAGTTTGTCTTGTATTTCTATTAGTGTAGCAGCTCCATAACATTTTATGTTTATTTTATATGAACATGGATAGGAAGATTGCATTCACTTCCCTTTCTGGAGGCGAAGGCGCGCCTCCCAGCACCAGAGCTGGAAGTTGTCAGCGACACCACAACTGATGGCTTGCGTCAGGATCGGTGAACCAAAACCATCCAGACCCTGCTCCACCTCTCCGTGATGCCTCCAGTAACAAACTAGCCTGTGTAGTCTGGCCAATCGAGCAGGGATCGAAGAGGGAAGACAACCCGGTACTCAAAAATGTCGTGCTGAAGTCGGATGTGTTGGGCCGAAAGGCGCAAATATAACAGTTATACTGCAAACCACAACACAACGTAGATACGACCACTTAACGTCCTTTTAAGGGCGGATGACGAAGAGGAATTCTACAGTCTACGAATACTCTAGAATACTTTAGTCAAAACCTACAAGTGTATATCAAAATTGAAGGAATAGACATGGAGACAGTTCAGAGCTACAACTACCTTTAGACATACTATAACCAGTGACAGAAAATGTAAAACTGAAATGAACACAAGAATATGAATGGTAAAATGTAATTTTAATACCCATGAAAAATATACTAACATCAAAATAAGTAATACCAGGACTAAAACTAAAAATAGCAAAATGTTATATCTTCTCAACATTCATGTATGGTGCAGAAACATGAATATTAGACAAGAAAACCGAACAGAAAACTGAAGCCTTTGAAATGTTGATTTATAGAAAAATAGGTAGAATTGGATGGAAAGAAAAGAAAACAAACGATGAAGACTTAAAACAACTAAACATGAAAATAGAACTACTAAACACAATTCAAACAAGACAAATAGGATTTTAGGGTATGTTAAAAGACGCAACAGCCTACTAAAAGTAATCTTGGAAGGGAAAGTACAAGGTAAAAGAGGTAGAGGCAGACCAAGACTAACATGGACGAGTAACATCAAAAGATGGAAAAGTCAACCTATGACAACCTGTACCATCAAAGCAGGAGACAGAGTGGAATGGCCATGGTAGCCAACCTTCGATGCGGAGACGGCACGCAATGATGATGATCTATTTAATCTGCTGTGCATACGAAATTGAGTGCAGTAGAAGAATCGTAGGTTTTTATAATTAGCGATGTTAATGGATACTGAGAGGTCTCATACACCATACGTCAACATAATTGTTAAATCCTTTACCTGGACTGGATATCAGACTAGGTGTGTGAGTATGGACATTCTGGTTTGATACAATTCCCAACAACAACACAATTCTTTAATTAATATCGATCCTGCAAACAAATATTTGATTCAATAATCAGACTGGGATTGCTGGAAGTAAAAAGACATAAGGTCAAGTACGAGACTTGAACAGGCGTCTTAGCACGCGAGTTTCCACCCATGTGTGTTCGGCCGCCTATCCAGACATGTTAGGAGGTTTCTGTATAGTGTTGCCTCAAGCATCGAAACTAAAATGCGAGGCGACATGCCTCACCTTCCCAGGGTAATACCTTGGTACCCATTTCTGCCAACGGCTGGGTCGACCATGGAGGTATTTTTTTTCCCCAAACACGAGTACAAATCACACTGCTTCCAGCGGGAATCGAATACGGGTTGTCGGAACGTCGGTTGTCCAATCTGGTGGTTTTCCCAACTAGGCTACCGAGGCCCCCCACCCCCTAAGAAAAAAGACATATCATCTGATAACATAGGAAATGCAATTTTAAACAAACTACTTTAAATAGTGAAAGAAGCAGAAACGATATGCATTAAAACATTTAGGAAGCATACTTGCTGGAAATTATGATGAAATTATTGTAAATATTAATGATATATTATGGCGAGAAAAAAAATAATCTTTATTATTTTATGTTGACAAAATACATACACATATTAATGAAATTGTTACCCCACTTTTCAACATAATCCTCACTACCCTTCAGCACATGTTCGACAGTGCTTCAAAAGTGCTCCGATTCCGCTTGGGAGAAAAAAAATAGTCTGCTTAACTACACAGTCCTGCATACACGGCCATTTTCACCACATTGTCTGTAGAAAATGTCTTGCCTTCAAGAATCTCCATAAGAGGCCCACAAGATGTGATAGTGATAATCACTTTGTGTAAGGTCCGCTGAATAAGGATGACGTAGATGACTCTCAGAATGAAGATTTGTCGTCCTTTCCACGTTTACGTGATGTTTACAACGGCGCCGAGTTCTGAAGCTTGACAACCCGACTCACTGTTGTTCCTCTGGGTATGTCCAGAATTGGATCATAATGGTCCCCGAAAAGCGAAAGCATTACCTTCACGGTCGACGGAGTTGGGCATTATTTTTTTCGGTTTCGGGGTGAGCGAATGTTGTCATTTTATGCTTGCTCGCTGTCTTTCGTTGAAAATAACCAATCCATGATTTGTTGCTATAGTCCGTTCAGAAATTCATAATCACACCTGAATTAGTTTTGCGTGATAACCGCTTGTTATTTTGGTTTCAAAATTTGCATGCAATCTTAGAATATTGATGACGCAAAGATTTTGGTATTTTTTATTCCACAAACACAACAGATTTTGCACATCAGCGAATTTCTTTGATCTTTTATGACGATATCACACAAGTTGATTCAAATTTTAGAGTTTCCAGTAATCGTGTTAAATTGTCCAGTTTACTGCAATTCTTGTCAGAGGCGTATCTACATAGTGCTTAATTGTGGGTGTTGTTCGTTATGTGTATTTGCAAACATGAATTCAATTGGTTACAATTACTGATATATTAAAAAAGTAACCTTCTGCATAGTTATAAATCCTGAAAAATTTTTCTGCATAGAAAAAATCACCAAATTAATGTATATATCCTAAAATGGTGTTAAATTCGAACAGGGTGAATTTAATATAGCCTAAAGAAGAAAACTTTTAGACTACATCAAATTTCTTAGAGCAAAACATATTTCTATAACGTCATCAATATTCTAAGATTGCATGCAAATTTTGAAACCAAAATAATAAGCGGTTATTACGCAAAACTAATTCAGGTGTGATTATGAATTTCTGAACGGACTATAGTAACTATACGGGGCAGTAAGTCATCTGCATCAACTTCATACCGGCTCAACAGCATGAATTACAACTGTTATGATCATATTAAAGCCATTCTTTGACTCGCTCTTGTAAGTATACTGAAAATGTTATTTAAAAAAAAAAACACCTTGATATTACAGCAGATACGAAGAAAGTAATCAACGATTTCGATAAATCACATTAATTTGGTATTAGAGAAATACTGTTTATTATATTATATTATATTATATTATATTATATTATATTATATTATATTATATTATATTATATTATATTATATTATATTATATTATATTATATTATATTATATTATATTATATTATATTATATTATATTATATTATATTATATTATATTATATATATATATTATATTATATTATATTATATTATATTATATTATATTATATTATATTATATTATATATTATATTATATATTATATTATATTATATTATATTATATTATATTATATTATATTATATTATATTATATTATATTATATTGTATTGTACTGTACTGTACTGTACTGTACTGTAATGTACTGTACTGTACTGTACTGTACTGTACTGTATTGATTGTATTGTACATTATTATTTATATTGTATTGAATTATAAATAGGATGACTGGACAAACATTATAAAGAAGTACTTGAATAAAGATGTTATTTTATAATAAATAATTTTAAACATATCCATTATGGAAATTGTAAGTGTAAAATCATCATCATTGAGTGCCGTCTCCGCAACGAAGGTTGGCTATCATGGAGCGCCATTCTGCTCTATCTCTTGCTTTGATGGTGCAGGTTGTCATCGGTTGATTTGTCCATCTTTTGATGTTACTCGTCCATGTTAATCTTGGTCTGCCTCTGCCTCTTTCACCTTGTTTTTTCCCCTCCAGGATTACTTTCAGTAGGCTGTTGTGTCTTTTAACATGGCCCAAGAATCGCATTTGTCTTGTTCTAATTGTGTTCAGAAGTTCTCTTTTCATTTTTAGTTGTTTTAAGACTTCATCGTTTGTTTTATTTTCCTTCCATCCAATTCTACCTATTCTTCTATAAATCCACATTTCGAAGGCTTCAATTCTCTGTTCTGTTTTCTTGTCTAATGCCCATGTTTCAGCACCATATAGGAATATTGAGAAGATGTAACATTTTGCTATTCTTAGTTTTAGCTTTGGTCTTATTTGTTTTGATGTTAGTATGTCCTTCATAACATTAAAATTACTTTTTGCCATTCCTATTCTTTTGTTTATTTCAGTTGTACATTTTCCATCACTGGTTATAGTATGTCCAAGGTAGTTGTAGTTCTGAACTGTCTCAAGGTCTATTCCTACAATTTTGATATCCACTTGTGGGTTTTGAGTATTTTCTTTGTTTATGATCATAGTTTTAGTCTTTTTGATGTTCATATCTAGTCCATATTTTTTGCTTGTCGTGTTTATTTCATTAAGTAATTGTTGTAGGTCTTTAGGATTTTCTGCTAGTAGTACAGTATCGTCAGCATATCTTAGGTTATTGATTATCTTTCCATTAATTTGTAGGCCTGGCATCTCTGTGATGTTTTTAAAGATTTGCTCAGTGTATAGATTGAACAAGCTTGGTGTAGGATGCATCCTTGTCTTACTCCTCTTTTTATATCAATGGGTGTAGGGAACTCTTTGTTATATTTTATTATTGCTGTTTGCTCCCAGTATAGATTGCATATTAGTCGTATATCCATGTCATCTAGATGTATCTCTTTTAGGCATTCTATAAGTTGTTTGTGGTGTACTCTATCAAAAGCTTTGGTGTAGTCTATGAAGCAGGCATATATTGGTTTGTTTACTTCTGTGTATTTTTCGATTAATGTTCTCATGCAGAATATGGCTTCTTTTGTCCCGCTATTTTTCCTAAATCCAAATTACTGCTCATCTAATTCAGTATTGATTTTATTCTGAATCCTTCCTTGTATAACTTTTAGCAAGATTTTTGTAACATGGCTCATTAGGCTTATTGTTCTAAAGTCACTGCATTCAACTGCACCATTCTTTTTAGGCAATGCAATGAAAGTTGATGTTTTTAGTTCATTTGGTAAGTATCCTGTGTGGTCTATGTCGTTGCATATGTCTGTAATCACTTCAATGCCAAAATCTTCAAGTGCCTGTATCATCTCTATCTGTATGCTTTCAGGTCCTGCTGCTTTTCCCCTTTTCATTGTTTTTATAGCTTTTTCCACCTCAGATTTTAAGATTTTATAGCCTGATGTACATTGTATTACTGATTTCTTGTCCCTTTGATCATGAAATAGTTCTGTTATATATTCCTGCCATCTATCTATGATATCCTAATTGGTCTGTTAGCATTTTTCCTTTTTTGTCTGCAATGCATCCACCTTCTGTGGCTTTTTTATTTTTATTAGTCATTCTCTTTATTTCTGTGTGCATTCCTCTTAGGTCTTGTTTGCTTTCCATAGTTTCTATTTCTATACATTTTTGGCTGAGCCAGTCTTCTTTTGCCTTTTTGCACATTTTGCGTATTTCATTATCTATTTTATTGTATTGGGCAGTGTTCTTCGCTTGTCTCCTTTCTTCCATTTTTTCTAAGATGGTGTTAGTTATCCATTTTTGTTTTTTGTTCTTTTCTCTTTTTGGTAAGGTGTCGCAGGCTTTTTGTATGCTTTTCTTTATGCATTGCCATTTGGTTGTTACTTTTTCATCAGGATTTTCTCTTCTGTATTGTTCAATTCCTTCCTCTAGCAGCTTCTGATATGTGTTCTTTACTTGTATTGTATAGGTATCTTTAATATCTTTTTGATTTAAAGCTGTTATATCGAGTGGATTTGTTGATGAATTAGATTTTTGCTTGTTTCTCTTTAGTTTGATTTTCATTTTAATCATTACAGGATTGTGACCAGAATTAATATCTGCTCCTGGGTAGGTTTTGGCTATCTTTACGCTGTTACGGAACCTTTCTTTTATCATTATGTAATCTATTTGATTCCTCTTCCTATCTCCAGGGCTTTTCCATGTGTATAGTTTCCTTTTCTCTTGCTCAAAGTAGGTGTTACATATTATCAGCCTGTTTTCTTCACAGAATTGTATTAATCTTTCTCCTCTGTCATTTCTTTTTCCTAACCCATGATTTCCTAAAATGGCCTTATATCTACCTTTTCCTACTTTAGCGTTCATGTCACCCATTACAATCAAGATGTCTGAAGATTTCAATTGCTTCATAACTTTATTTAGGTCTTCATAGTATGCCTCTATTTGTTCATCTGTGTAGTCTTGAGTAGGTGCATATGTCTGTATTATTGCTATGTCGAATGGTTTTGCTTTCAACTTGATTAGTATAATCCTATCACTGTATGTCCAGTGGGTACTTATATATTTTTGTAGCTCTCTTTTTATCAGTATTCCTACCCCCCTTTGATGTTCTGTTGTGTTTCCTGAGTATATAAATGTATATTTTTCGTCTTCAATGTACCCACATTCTTTCCATCTAGTCTCTGATATGCCTAAAATATCTATATTTATTCGTTCTGCTTCTTGAATCAGATTTTCCAATTTCCCTTGTTGATATAGAGTCCTAACATTCCAAGTACTTATTTTAAGATCTTTCCTCCGACATAAGTTCGAATTTCTCCGACTCTCCATGGCTTCCTCTGGACTGGTACGTGATGAGGCTCCAATCTCTTTCACGGTGGTCAGCCATGTTCGTCTTTCGTGTTCTGAACATGCCTCTTGTGTACCACACACTTTGCTGTTTTCGCTTTCTGGGCCGTTGATCATTCTTGATTCCTCCGCCTCCATCCACCGTCACAGACTTTTCACATACGGGTTGAACATACCAAGGTGTAAAATACATAACTATAAAGCAGTATATACAATTTTCAGGTGCTCATTCAAAAGAGAATGAAGAAAAAAAAAGAAATTACTGAAAACGTAGTTTCACTTTTAAAAAAAGAACAGAAATTTTTCTAGTTTTCCCCGCCCAGGACAGACTTCGAGTGCCCACCACCGGACAATGCCTCGTTACAGATATAAGCCTTGTTTACTTGAAGATCCTGTGCTAGCTAGAGCGCCGTACTTGCGTCCTAGCACGTTATCTTTCACACTATCTCCTCAAGTAGAACAATGAAGGTCATTGGGCATTCTTTCACTAGGAGTCCATGCAACGGTGGTAGAGTATTTCCAATCAGCTGTTGACCTAGCCGTGTCGCCGAGGTGTCCTAAAACAATATGTTTACGCCTTGTATTTCGTGACTAATACTTTCAAATATTTTCTCGACCTGTTGTTGTCTCGTCTGGGATTCATTCTACATAATGTATTAGGGGCGAAAATATGCACGGGCAGCAAATTTGTTCTGATAGCAGCTAAGTATTTTAATTTAAAAATAAAATAATAATAATAATAAAGGGCCACGTGGCGTAAAGGTAAAGTACGAGACTTGAATCGGCGTCTTAGCACGCGAGTTTACATCCATATGTGCTCGGCCGCCTATCCAGAAATGTTCGTATTCAGATGTTTCTGTATAGTGTAGCCTCAAGCATCGAAACTCAGATTTGAATCGACATTCCTCACTTTCCCAGGGTAATACCCTGGTACCCATTTCTGCCAAAGGCTGGGTCGACCGTGGATTTTTTTTTTTCCAACCACGAGTACAATTCACACTGCCACGTGGCTTATAGGGAATAAGGTGTAGTCAGCATCTCTTTTACAGACCTTCGGCACATGATTTTTGGGGTAATGTGGTCGTTAATACGCCCGTGCCGCTTTACTTTCCCAGAAATAGAATCCGGTACCCATTTAAGGCTGGGTGAACCCGGATACCGTTGATCAGGATCGAACCCGGCCTCCTGTCATTAGTAATCAATCACTAACCACTGAGCTATCACGGCTCCCATTTTACTTGAGCGAGAATTTAAAATAACAATGGTTTGAAAACTTCAGAGAAAACATTCATTCTTTCTGACCATGGCCCCATGGCTACTAAAGGAATTGATTGTCTCATTGTCATCAACCCATATAGGGGCGTTAATAAATGGGCGCACATTGCTTTGTGTTGAGGTTATAGTCCGTTCAAGATCAAAGGGATTCGTTGATGTGCAAAATCTGTTGTGTTTGTGGAATAAAAAAATACCAAAATCTTGGCGTCATCAATATTCTAAGATTGCATGCAAATTTTGAAACCAAAATAACAAGCGGTTATCACGCAAAGCTAATTCAGGTGTGATTATGAATTTCTGAACGGACTATAGCAGAAGAACTGTGATAATTCGCACCTTTCGACCCAACACATCCGACTTAGGGGGCCTCGGTAGCCTAGTTGGGAAAACCACCCGACTGGACTACCGAAGTTCGGACAACCCGTGTTCGATTCCCGCTGGGAGCAGTGTGAATTGTACTCGTGGTTGGAAAAAAATACCCCCATCGTCGACCCAGCCGTTGGCAGAAATGGGTACCAGGGTATTATCCTGGGAAGGTGAGGAATGTCGCCTCGCATCGTGAGTTTCGATGCTTGAAGCGACGCTATCCAGAAATCTCCGAACATTTCTGGATAGGCGACCGAGCACATATGGGTGGAAACTCGCGTGCTAAGATAGGCGACCGAGCACATATGGGTGGAAACTCGCGTGCTAAGATAGGCGACCGAGCACATATGGGTGGAAACTCGCGTGCTAAGATAGGCGACCGAGCACATATGGGTGGAAACTCGCGTGCTAAGATAGGCGACCGAGCACATATGGGTGGAAACTCGCGTGCTAAGATAGGCGACCGAGCACATATGGGTGGAAACTCGCGTGCTAAGATAGGCGACCGAGCACATATAGGTGGAAACTCGCGTGCTAAGACGCCGGTGCAAATCTCGTACTTTACCTTTACTTTACATCCGACTTCAGCACGGCACTTTTGAGTAGGAGACAATTAATAATAAATGAATATTATTTTATAGAGAAACTTCCGAGGTGATAGATAACTTCATTGGAAGAGATATGATTACAACACTCGGAAAAAAAATCACCAATAATCAACAACAGAAAAAAAACAAAAACAAAAAAACAAAGCACAATAGATGGTCCGAAGCAGGGCCTCAGAAAGTATTCTTTATTGCATGTGAGGACAGCCTCAGAAAGTATTCTTTATTGCATGTGAGAACAGCCTCAGAAAGTATTCTTTATTGCATGTGAGGAGAGCCTCAGAAAGCATTCTTTATTGCATGTGAGGACAGCCTCAGAAAGTATTCTTTATTGCATGTGAGGACAGCCTCAGAAAGTATTCTTTATTGCATGTGAGGACAGCCTCAGAAAGTATTCTTTATTGCATGTGAGGACAGCCTCAGGAAGTATTCTTTATTGCATGTGAGGACAGCCTCAGAAAGTATTCTTTATTGCATGTGAGGACAGCCTCAGAAAGTATTCTTTATTGCATGTGAGGACAGCCTCAGAAAGTATTCTTTATTGCATGTGAGGACAGCCTCCAAAAATTTTCTACAATATATGTCAGGACAACCTCAGAAAGTATTCTTCATTACATGTGAGGACAGCCTCCGAAAATATTCTTCATTACATGTGAGGACAGCCTCAGAAAGTATTCTTCATTACATGTGAAGACAGCTTCCGAAAATATTCTTCATTACATGTGAGGACAACCTCAAAAAGTGTTCTTCATTACATGTGAGGACAGCCTCAGAAAGTATTCTTCATTACATGTGAGGACAGCCTCATAAATATTCTTCATTACATGTGAGGACAGCCTCAGAAAGTATTCTTCATTACATGTGAACACAACCTCAGAAAGTATTCTTCATTACATGTGAGGACAGCCTCAGAAAGTATTCTTCATTACATGTGAACACAACCTCAGAAAGTATTCTTCATTACATGTGAGGACAGCCTCAGAAAGTATTCTTCATTATACGTGAGGACAGCCTCAGAAAGTTGACAGGCATTTTCTTAAACAAAAAATACAAAAAAAAAAGTATTTGTGATGAATAAGAGTTAAAACAGTGAGATCTAGTATCTTGTTGGGGGTGAATGATGTTATTTAAGTAACTCTTTGGTATCTACGCTTTTATTTTTAAACAAAAAATGGTGTAATTCATTGTTATGTACACTACTTGTTCTATACTGGTTCTAATAATTCATTGTTGTGTTGTATGCTACTGGTTCTAATAATTCATTGTTGTGTTGCATGCTACTGGTTTTAATAATTCATTGTTGTGTTGCATGCTACTGGTTTTAATAATTCGTTGTTGTGTTGCATGCTAATGGTTTTAATAATTCGTTGTTGTGTTGCATGCTGCTGGTTTTAATAATTCGTTGTTGTGTTGCATTCTACTGATTCTAATAATTCGTTGTTGTGTTGCATGCTAATGGTTTTAATAATTCGTTGTTGTGTTGCATTTTACTGGTTCTAATAATTCGTTGTCGTGTTGCGTGCTACTGGTTTTAATAATTCGTTGTTATGTTGCTTGTAATTAGTTTTAGTGATTTCTTGTTGTAATTGCTGCTTTTAACTCTTGGGAATGAATACTACAGATCCTAGAGTTCATTGACATATATTGGGGAAGCTGCTACTTTTACTTAAGACATTCAAACTGCTATTTTTGATTTTCATTTGTCTAATGCTCTTTTATTCGTTCAATTTGAACACGATACCTGCGTAGCATTCGATAAGATTAGGTCTTCGATCACACCTACTCAGAAGTCAGGGGGTCCTAAAACGATATTGAGATTTCTTACAAGGACATCGAAACCAGTACTTTTGAGTGTGCAATAAGCACTCAGACCTCTGTGTTACAGCGTTCACTTATTTAAAGCCAGTTTATATTAAGGGACATTTCTTTTCATTCTACTATAGGTTTTCATCGTGAAATTTATGCATTCATTTTTTGTCTCGATTAAATTGAATTTAATCTTGATCTTAACACGTGATCATGGAACACTCTATTCTTGTCTATCCATATAACCAGTTTCGTTGCAGTTAGAAATGCCCTATATCCACTCCTCCACGTGTAACAGCATTTTAGTAAATTGCGTAGACAAGGTCGCACTGTGCACGTCCTACTCAACTGGACAGGCGACAGTTCCAAATCTCCTTAGTCGCCTCTTGTTACATGCATAGCAGGTAACAGCGGCTCTATTGTTTTCTCCCCTCTCCGTGGGGACCCCGGCAGCCACATGGGGTAATGAATAAATGAAATCCAGATGTATGATTATTTACTTAGAATACTTGGTTACAAATGGAAAAATACAGGGAAAGAGAGATCACGGACGACAAGGAAAGAAAATACTGCATAGCTTGATGTCATGGCATGGAAAACAGTCAACAATTGAACTGATACGATGCACAGTAGATAAAAGATTGTGGACAGACATGATCGCCTACGCCTATCGGTATGATACACGATGATGATTATTTATAAAAAATGGGGAAAAAAATCTGCCACAACTTTGTGACGTACAATAAATCTGGTGCCAGTTACAATTATGTAAAAAAAAAACAAAAAAACAATAACCTTCGCAATTATGAACAAGGTAGTCAGTATTATGTCAGGTCGCCTTACTTGTCCAGTTGTATATAAATAAACAATGCAATTAAGCTTCACTAACGTGCATTCAAAACGCGTAGGTTGCTAATCGTGGGTTAAATGAAATAGAAAACTGGTTGGGAAAACACAGAATGGATGGCTAATTAGTAGAAAACTGCATACAAAATTAACATTGGAGAGAAATCTAAATTTAAAATATAATCAATGAGAATGAGATAACACTTCGTAGTCTCCAACTGCACAGGAGAAATAAAATAGCGCGGCAATGACGTGGTTAAATATTTATAGAGACAAAATCGGACAAAAATATGTAATTGGTGTTAAAATAGAAGAAGAACATATTAGTATGAGATTAACACATACAGAGAGAGAGAGAGAGAGACAGACAGACGGGCAGGCAGGGGGGTAGATAGGTAGGTAGGTGGGTGGATGGTGGTAGAGAAATACAACGCGGACTACAGATAGTTTAACATAGAAGGTATAGTAGTGAGGTAAATAGTTAAAGTGTACTACAACGATTTTTACTGAGAACAAAAGCGATAAGAAAAGAATAAATTGAAAGAAAACAAAATATTGTTTTATCAAGGTTTCAAACAGTTCACGCGTAAAAATCAAGTAACATTTCATCAAACTTCAAAGAATTCAACACAAGAGTAACAAATACATCTAAGCAAACATAAAATGGTCATCGCACGCCAGACCTAGCATGACAATCAGCCTAACACACGAGAAATAGATCATAATCAATCGGACTGAGAACAATCCTACATCGGAGAAATTGATCAATTCAAACAACTGAGTCACTCTCGAGATACGATCATTTTTAACAGATTTCAAAAATCACAATATTAGACTGTGTGGGGAAAAAAAATATATCTTTACCACGTAAAACAATCCGGCCCCATGTCCCCAATCAGCTGTTCTCGTCTTAACCAGACTCAACCCCTACTTGTCTGGATATGGTTGAACGCTGAATCAGGCATGGATCGCACGACCTGGCCACTGGAAAGATCACAAGGGCAGTCTGTGATGATTGGGGTAATGACGTCCAAACATGCTGGCTCATCACAAAAATCAAGGCCACCGGTAGCTAAAGCCAGCAGTTTATCGTGAATATTTTAGTTAACTGCCACTTGGCTAAGAAAAGTTAAATGTATATTATTCTTCTATCATCTTTATAAAATACCGTACTTACTGGCGTAGGTGATCATGTCTCTTCACAGCTCCTTGTCTCTACCGTTGTTTATCATGAATATTTTAGTTAACTGCCACTTGGGTAAGAAAAGCTAAATAGATATCTTTCTTCTATCATCCTTATCAAATACCTCACCAACTGGCGTGGGTGATCATGTCTATTCACAGCTCTTTGCCTCTACAGGGGTTTAATTATTTTTGTTGCTACCTACCAAATTGTTCACTCACAATTGTCTTGTACCATTTTTTCTTTACTTCCCACTAACTCTTCTCTTAATTTTCACGTTGTCACATTTTATTCAATTTCTTCGACTCATCAAATGCCAAAAATAACTGTTTTTTTAATGTTGTTATTACTCTTTCTTTATGTTGGTATTACTTTTTTTTTTTTTTATTGATGTGGTAGTTTTCAGAGCGTCTTCCTGAACCTTTTAGCTGTTCATAGTATTCTCAGCAATCTTTATAAAACAATATCTCTGTGGCCTTCAACGTTTTCCTTGTCTGTTGTTCGAGTATCCATAATTCAGTTTCATATGTCAGGCCGTTTCTAGATGATGAGGAACACGCATTGTCAAAATTTAATTTTATATCTATTATTTTTTTCATTTTTCGGAATGCAGTTCTTGCTTTTCTTGTTGGTGCCCAGCCATATAGATCAAGCTATTGTTTAGAAAGGACTGATATTAAATGTTCGAAAAGTCGTAACTATATGGTATTCACACAACACACCACAGACATTAAAAAAGCGAGGGCAGAATAAATTGTTTGTAAATGTTCAGCCTTGAGATCTCATGATACAATAGTGGAGAATTGTTAGCTGGTCTGGATTCATTATTTAAGAAAGCCGTGGGAAGGGGCACGCTTTTTCAGAGATTTCCAAGGAAGATATATTTTTTAAAGTTTTTTGAGAGATGAGAGCTAGGAGTATGCATAGTTCATATGAGAAAGAGTTGTTGGTGACATGTTATGCACAGAAGTTATAAAATGCCATGAATGTGTTGGCCACAGAATTTCGTAGAAATATTTTAAGCTTTATTTTTTATGCAGTTGTTTTTTTGTTCTTGCGACGATCTTCCTTATTTTAAATGATAAAATGAATTACGAAACAATGTTCATAAACACCCATTCAATCTTATTGGAGAGCTTGGATAGCCTTGTGGTAAGCGCATTGGTTTTGCGATGAAATGACCTTGAGTTCAGTCTCTGACTAATGTTCTTCAGTCGACTCCGCTAAATAAAAATGTGTACCTAATATATTGAACTGTATAGGATGTTAAAACTTTGAGGACAAGCACTGAACTTTGGAGTAGCAGATATTGTGGACTAGTGGTTAGATGTTGAAAATGTCACTCCCATTTGACATTTTTTTTTGCTTACAATATTTTTGTTTACATGACAGCCTTTACCTTTTAAAATATTTTTTTTTAGAAATTGGAGGCTCACATGATCAAACACCTTCAGTACAGCCCGAATACCTCATGGCGACAGCACTGGACATGCAGCTTTTATTTTATTCTCTATTATTATGCCTCTTCTCCATTCCTCCCTCCCCACCAGGGAAACACTACAGATGAGGTACATTTTGTAACAACCAATATGTGTATGAAAACCATACGACGTATGTGGACTATGACTCCCAAGCATTAATTAAGATCATTGAAGAGTAAATGGTAAAGTTTACGCTAATATTGTGCATGTGAAGTGTTAATTATCACCAAATTAGACCTCAGTATTTAAAAACCATGGCTGAGCGCTTTTTTACTGAGTACCACAATATGAATTTCTAAACCATGGCTGAGCGCTTTTTGACTGAGTACCACAATATGAATTTCTAAACCATGGCTGAGCGCTTTTTTACTGAGTACCACAATATGAATTTCTAAACCGGACTCCACAGTTTAAGTCGTATCCGCATTCCCTTCGTTTTATTCTAAACTTTCTATTCAACCCCCACTCCCCTCTCACCCCGTCCTCCATCCCATCCAAATATGCAGCCTGCTCAGACTCTTTTAAGCAAATGTATAATTAGAATACTGCAGTATGTCTAAACTGGGAACCACACCCAGCCATTATTACATTTAAGAACGAGAGAAATGTCCGCTGTTTCAGGAAATCTTCAGGAATAGAAGCTGCTATATTTTTAGAAACCGGATATGGAATGCCAAATTTTTAGAGAACTGACGTGACTGGTATCTTGCCCGGTCAGCGCGTGTACGTGACCTTGTTCAGGCCAGAACAGGTCAGTGTCTCTACAGCCACCTAATAAAATACATGTTTCTTAAGACGCAAAAAAAAAAATAAATAAATAAAAACTTATCAAACGACCCAGAATATTTTCCTGTCGATGACGCCATAGATATGTAATCTCTTTTTTAAAAAAAAACTTATTTCTGTTTTTAAAAAAAAAAATGTTTGTGCGCAGGTTAGAAGCATCGTAATTGTATCTGTTATTTAAATAAAAGATGGTAAATTTATTTCTTGAAGAACGTCAATCCTAAAATCATAGTTGCATGGACGAATAAATACATTTGTCAACTCTCCCAGTCTTCCGTGATCTCCAACAAACAGGCAATTGGACATACTTCATACCCTGGTCTAATACTGTTTCTGGACACAAACTGTTCCTCGACATATGGGCCCCATCAAACGCCATTCAACAATAGTAAAGAATGCAAAGCGTCTGTGAAATAGCGAAGTACATTCCCAAGAGATTAATGTTATCTCTCCCGACCTGGTAATAAAATATGCAAGAACATGAGTTATCAGAGTCAAGTGTTTGTAGGCGTATGAAACTCCTCGTGCCGCACCCGATAATAATAACGAGAAGTAGGTGCCACATGGCTTAGATAACGCCACTAATAAAACGACATGGATATCGCATTCGCAAATTTGATTGGATGTTGCACCTCTCGCAGGCCTTATGTGTTCTATAAAAGTGCGTGTTTCCAAGACTATGCCTTTAAATCAACTCAGGAAACAAAACGTCTCCACAAACTAGATTTAAATTAAATTAACTGTATCGTTTGAGACACTAGTGTTATTGTGTGCTTCACTTGATCACCGCAGAAGGTAGATATTTGATTTCGTTTCTTCAGTAAGTTCCGTAGAAGAAAAAAATTCAGCCGTTTTTAATTTCTTTATGAAAAAAACTTTATTGTATCAATGGCTATCAGTCACCGCTTCTTGTATGTTACTTTGAGTGCGATAATTGTCCTTACAATCAAGGCAGCATCAATAGATCGCCATCAGACTGTTGACATTGTGAGCAACCTACTGGCGTCTAGGAAACAAGAGCTCCAGTCGCACATAGTCACCAAGATACATACCGACTCGTCTTCATCAGCGCCTCAAAATATTGCAGAAACGAAGCATGCAGCAGTGAATGCTGCTCTATTTCAAGACAATAAGTTATCGGCAAGAAAAAACTATAGTAAAGATGTACATGTCGAGAGAAAAGGTGTTACTGGCAAACATCTTGACGAGGTAAAAGCAAATAATTATTTGCTGTCTTCTGAAAAATCTGCGACTAACGCCATACACAATTTGATGAAGCGTAGCAGAGAAGATAAGTACCACTCTAGATGCTGCTATGTAGATGTTCTCTGTGCGAGAGGGTGTAGGCGGCCTTGGGAGAGGTTGAGACAGAAGAGAGGTGCTGACAACAGTAGACGGTTAGGCGAACAAACAAGGAATGCAGCAAGCAAGGAAAATCGACATTCGGAAGGCGACATTCTTTCAATCAATAATAAAGAAGCGCAAATTAGTAACGAACTTTTACAACAGCATAATGTCCTGTTCACTTATTACAATCAACGTAATCAGCGAGGAGAGGCATCTTCAAACAGAAACTACCAAAAGCAGATGATAAGCAACAAACTTGCGAAATGGGGAGGCAACGTGTTCTCACGTAGAACTGGAGATAAACTTTCGCATCAGTTCTTATCCTTGTTGCCAGAAAACAACACATTCTCGCACCAGTCTTCAGCATCCTGATCATAAACTTAAGCACCAATGACAACAGCTTGACCCATGTGATAATCTCAATCTCAATTATTTCAGCGATAACGCAACCATCTTCCGGCCAAAATGCCACACAGGAAATCAATTATCAAAACGGAAACAGGGGCCACAGAAGCCCTCTTAAGACTCGGGAGTAGACTCGAGTGACCCAAATTTATGGGCGGAGAAAATCGAACTGTCTTGAGAATATCTTCTGGTGCTGACATGAAATGACGTGTTTAGAGGGCGCTGTCGTCCATTCTGAATGCCGTGAAGAAGAGTAGGGGTGGGAAGAGAAAAGGAAGGACTCAAATCTGACGGTTTGTTTAGTTGGTTCTTAGTGATGTTTGTGCCATGCCATGTTGCTCAATATTTTTGTTACAAATATTATTGTTATTTAAATAATTTTATCGATTTTTAAAATGTGTCTTTTGGTTCAAATGATGCCGTGTTTATTTTATAATTGTTTATGTGTGAGTGCGTACATATGTGATATGATGTCTTTAATTTATGTTAGTTACTTTTATGCAAAAAAGTGTAGAAAATATTTTTCTATATATTCCTTTATGTTTTTATTGATATAAAATTTAATAACTTAATGAAACTTTGAGACAAAGTAATAGAATGTTTTATATTATATATTTAATTTTAAAGAAAGTGTTTTATGAAGTTTCTATGTCTGCCAGAGAAGTGAAATTATAATTGAGAAGGCGGGGTCGGCATGCCAAGTACTTCAGTAGCAAAGTAGGGTTGTTGTATAGTATTGTTATATATATGTTTTATTTCACATTCATTATTTATTACTATGCTCTTTAAATGCATTTATATATGTTTTATTGTTTATCGTTAAATGAAAATGTTGTGAACTGTTTTTCAGGATATTTGATTTTAATTTAACAAAGGTTAGTTCACACTCTTAACAAAGGTTAGTTCACACTCTTAACAAAGATTAGTTCACACTCTTAACAAAGCTTAGTTCACACTCTTAACAAAGCTTAGTTCACACTCGTAACAAAGGTTAGTTCACACTCTTAACAAAGGTTAGTTCACACTCTTAACAAAGGTTAGTTCACACTCTTAACAAAGCTTAGTTCACACTCTTAACAAAGCTTAGTTCACTCTTTGTTGGCGGCTGCTTACAATGATGAATTATTCATGGTCTATTGATGATGTCTGGGTAATTTAACAAAGCAAAGATCTTCCTGTGTGTTAATGTCTGATTAAATTGTAGATCCATTTTTGTAAAAAAAAAATTTAATTAAACAATTATTAAGAATTGATCTTCAGAATGCTTCTCATTTTTGAAAGACCCTGATATTTAACTAAACTCCAGTATCATTTGTTTAAGAATCTTGATACTGAAAACTGTTAAAAACAAACATTTCTTTAAAATTCAAGTGAATTTGATTAATAATTCATAATATTAAATAATTTGAAGTTATTGTACATTTTAATTATATTTTGTACTTTAAATACATATTTTTACGTGTGTTGTATGTTTGTTCCAGTTGAAGGCCTATGGTGCCGAAACGTCGTTCTGATTTGTGTTGTCCACTTGTTACGTGAAGCTTTAACCATACTGTTTTTTTTTATATTTTTTTTCTCAATTTTGTCACTTCTCCTGATTAATAAGTCAACATGAAATTGTTGTGAAAAATACTTTCTATCCAAATTTGTGTTTGGTAATTGCTTAGCCACATTGACTCCCATTGGTAATCGAAACCGATCACTGTTTTTTTATTTCCTGTTAATTTTTGTGTTTACCTTGAACTACACATGTGAAGGAGGAATGCTAATTTCATTTCTCACATAATTATTGAGTTTTGTTTGTTTAACTACAACGGTTTTTTTTCAAAGTGTTGATTATAAGTTCATATTTGTGAATTGTTTATTTTATTATTTGTTAAATTAACTGTACAATATTATTTATTTATAATTTCGTTAATTTATTTTTCAGTGCACCGCTTTTAGATGTGTTTTTTTTTAGTTTCACGGAGTTAAATTGTTTTTGATACATTGTTAATATTGAATACATTTTGTTTACTTGTTACCTGGAACTTATTGAAATATGTAAGTGATTACTGAATTGCTCAGAATTCTCATATTTTCTTTACCTTTCTCAGTTATTCCTTATTATTAAAAGGGTTGATATTTGTACCTGTTGTGTATTCATAATCATATTGATACTCATGAAATTCATCAAGTACCAAGTTGTGTAAACAAGGTATTTTTTATAGATTTCTGTACAGTTTTCTCTTTCTGTTACACTGTCTATTTCACTGTGATTGACCAAGGTGCATCAACATCGTGACGGTAAAGAATGTCACGTGACATGTTTTAAAGTTCTTGAGGGATGGAGGATTAAATTCAACCCGAAAAACCACAACATTTGCAGGTGAGGGGACCAGTACTTTGTGTGTGTGTAACTTTTCCCAACTCATTGAGTTAGGGACCATGTTTATGTCCTCTCATGACCACTGACAAAGGAGTTCTGCTGGTTGGAGTATCACCTTCTCCCATCACACTGTGATTGCTTCTAAGCAAGCATGATTTGTAACACTCTTCTGATAAAATGACGTCTTATAGGCTTCCAGTGTCAATATTTGGATTGTTTATAGATTCGATTTTTATTTGCTTACCGCATCATAATTAGTGACATGGGATATTCGCGGAATTATGTTCTCTCTGGGATCTGGCGAGAGATTTACACACACAAAAATAAAAAGAATAAAATACCCAGTGCTGTTGTCAATTAGTGAGCAGCTTATATTTGTATACTTCTTAGACGAGGTAACTGAAAATATGTACCCATATCGTTGATTTCAAGGTGTCATCAACGGGTAAGAGCACCGCCTCCACCTCCAAGTTTTAAACGCCGTGACGAAGTACGGCAGAAGTAAATAGTTCACTCGTCATCATCATCATCATCATCGTGTGCCCTCTCCGCAACGAAGGTTGGCTACCATGGATCGCCATTCTACTGTTTCTTGCTTTGGTGGTGCAGGCTGACATAGATTGACTTGTCCATCTTTTGATGTTACTCGTCCATGTTAGTCTTGGTCTGCCACTGCCTCTTTTGCCTTGTATTTTTCCTTCCAATATTACTTGTAGTAGGCTGTTGTGTCTTTTAACATGCCCCAAAAATTTCATTTGTCTTGTCTTAATTGTGTTCAGCAGTTCTCTTTTTATTTTCAGTTGTTTTAAAACGTCATCGTTTGTTATCTTGTTTCCATCCAATTCTACCTATTCTTCTATAAATCCACATTTCAAAGGCTTCAATTTTCTGTTCTGTTTTCTTGTCTAATGTCCATGTTTCTGCACCATACTGGAATATTGAGAAGATGTAACATTTTGCCATTCTTAGTTTCAGCCCTGCTGATATTTGTTTTGTTGTTAGTATATTTTTCATGGCATTAAAATTACTTTTTGCCATAACTATTCTTTTGTTTATTTTAGTTTTGCATTTTCCATCATTGATTATAGTATGTCCTAGGTAGTTGTTACTCTGGACTAAATGATATTTATAGAATTACAACACCATGTGTACATTTTCTTTCTTTCTTTGTATCAATAACTTCACCTTCACAGTAGGACAGGGAAACAGTTTGCTACGCACACAAATCAGTGTCCCAGTCTTTATCATCATCATGTGCCATACCGGTTGGCGTAGGTGATCATGTCCCTCAACACTCTTCTATTCACAGTGCATCGTATCAGTTCTGTTGTCATTTTCCATGCCATGACACCAAGCTATCCAGTATTTTCTCTATTTGTCGCCCGCGATCTCTCTTTCCTTTTATTTTGCCAGTTGTAACCAAGTGTTCCAACTTTCCTCTTCTCACGATGTGCCCGAAAAATGTTGATTGCTTCTTTCTGATGTTTTTTAAGAGCTCCCTTGTTGTGTTGGCCTCTTTTAGAACTTCCTCATTGGTCTTTTTAGCTGTCCAGGGAACTTTCAACATTCTTCTGAGAAATCCCATCTCTGTGGCCTCTCCTCGTCTTTGAATAATCATGACAAATCACAACCAGTCTTGATAGTGTTTAGTTTTTTAAGTAACGTCATTCCTATAATTTAACCTGATTACATTATTTTAAATCATAAGTCAGTAAAAGTTTCTTTCAGACCTCTACAGGCGAATGGGAAATTTACAGTTAGTGTTCCATCATTAAGTTCACAATTGTGGGTGATTTCATCAGTATTACATCTGGTCCTCTTTATTTTATAGAAAATTCTCTGCTATCCTTTTTAAAGTTCTGGCCGGATTTCTGAGAATTGAGCCCGGAACCTTCAAGTCTAGAAGCTAATGCGCTAATCGATGCTTCTAGGCTGATAGCACACTTTAATAGTTTTCTTTTAGATCCTGGATGGTACCTTGTACCCTTACTCGCTCTCTTTAGTACGGCAATCTACATATGTAATACTAAATGCCTAAAGCGACGAAATTATTTAAAATTTGGTTCGGTTCTAAGATGAGCTTGGGAGCCTGTGTTTTTGGAGGAGAAGGCAATGATTTCTTTCCTCATTTTCGTGTTATTTTTTATTTCAAATTTTTTTGTTATTTTGTTATTATGCTAAAATATGTTATAATTTTTATTAATTGTTTCATAGCGTCCTGAGATTAAAAAAAAAAAAATGTACAATTAAATGAAGTGAAATGTAGTCTGTTGTGTTTACCTTTTATTTATCAATTTGTTGTTTTGCTTGCCACTTTCTCTAAGCTTTCTTTCTTACCCACAAAGAAAACGTAAAGTGATAAAACAAAGAGTGAATTTTTTTTCATTTAAAGCATTATTTACATTGCATTTAAAACATGATAATCCATTTCAGAGGGAAAAAAAACGTGCACAGGCACACATACGCTTAAACGTGGTTCATAACAATGCATTACATACAATATACGTGGAGAATATATTTAAATTTGCTAATTAAAATGTAAATTTCTAGTCACAGTAGCAATTATATTGAACTAAATGACAGGACACTTTCAAGGTGAACACGTGTCTCTAATAATCTCTGATTTCGTCATCAGGAACTTGATCTATTTTTGTTTCTGCTAGTCATTGTTGGTGATTGAATCACTTGACTAGAGGCAGTGACTGTGTGTGCCTCGTGACTACATCCCCTTTATCTGGTGTCATACTGTAACGGTACAAACAGATTAACGAATAAAGATCGCTTGGTGCACAATATTTGTTCTCAATGTATTTCGGCTGAAAGTTGTTCTTGAGAATGATCATTAGCTCGAAAAAAATATTGATGATATATAATACTGAAATTCTAATTTTTCTGTCGCTTTCCATTTTCTCTTACTCACAACCTTTTTTTTTAAACGAAACTCTCTTTCTCTTTCTTTATCTCTCTTCTACTCTCTCGGTTTTTTATTTTTTATTTTTTATTTTTCCTCTCACCAGTTTTCGTCTCTTTATCTGTATCTTTCTTTCTCTTATTAATTCTCATTTTCCCCACACATATAGTATACCCTTCCTTCCTTCCTTCCTTCCTTCCTTCCTTCCTTCCTTCCTTCCCTTCCCTTCCTTCCTTCCTTTCCTTTCCTTCCTTCCTTCCTTCCTTCCTTCCTTCCTTCCTTCCTTCCTTCCTTCCTTCCTTCCTTCCTTCCTTCCTTCCTTCCTTTCCTTCCTTCCTTCCTTCCTTCCTTCCTTCCTTCCTTCCTTCTTCCTTCCTTCCTTCCTTTCCTTCCTTCCTTCCTTCCTTCCTTCCTTCCTTCCTTCCTTCCTCCTTCCTTCCTTCCTTCTTCCTTCCTTCCTTCCTTCCTTCCTTCCTTCCTTCCTTCCTTTCCTTCCTTCCTTCCTTCCTTCCTTCCTTCCTTCCTTCCTTCCTTCCTTCCTTCCTTCCTTCCTTCCTTCTTCCTTCCTTCCTTCCTCCTTCCTTCCTTCCTTCCTTCCTTCCTTCCTTCCTCCTCCCTCCTCCTTCCTTCCTTCCTTCGTCCCTTCCTCCTTCCTCCCTCCCTCCTTCCTTCCTTCCTTCCTTCCTTCCTTCCTTCCTTCCTTCCTTCCTTCCTTCCTTCCTTCCTTCCTTCCTTCCTTCCTTCCTTCCTCCTCCCTCCCTCCCTTCCTTCCTTCCTTCCTTCCTTCCTTCCCCTCCCTTCCTTCCTCCTTCCCTCCCTTCCTTCCTTCCTTCCCTCCTCTCTCTTTCTCTTTTTCTTATTCCAAGTATTGATCCAGTGTAGTGAATTATAAGCACCATGTATGAACTATAGTTGTGCAGTAGATAAACAGATGTGTCAATTAGAATTTTTAATATCAACAGCCCAAGTTTTATAACATGTCTAGAATTTTCTCAGTATTTTACAATCAATTATAATTAAATTTTACGCGCAGAACAGTTTGTTAACATTTAGTCCTCAACTTATCCAATCAAAAAAAATTATTTAGGTTATTGGGATTGTAAATTATTACTGAAATATTCCAAGCTCCGATGACCGAGTAGTTAGCGCACTCGCTGCTGACCCAAATGGTTCTGGTACAATTCCCAAAAGTGGAGAATTTGTTTCCGATGAACACAGTTTCAAGGTCTATTAAGTCTCAGAAAATTGGTACAAGATCTTTGCAAGACGGTCTGATTTGGTGCCGAGCACATCAGGTATAAAATGTTCCGCTGGTCACAAAAAAATAATGCACTAAGGTGGAGGTAATCTTCCTTTTATTACCTTACATATTCTAATATTTAATCTTTTGACAAAACATGAAATTATTAAATATAATGAATGCCCAAGAAAGGAAAAAGGAGAGTATTGTCACCCATACTTAGGTTGACGTTCTGTGGGGAAAGTTGTGGAAGGTACGCTCTAGTCCAGCAGTTCTCATACTTTACCGCGGACGCCCATGAAATACGTTATATTATCGCGGACCACCAGGATTCAAATACAACTCAAGATTTCAAACCCAAAAGTGCATCAACCATTTTATTTTAAAAAAAAATCTAATAAATGACACATTAAAATTGTGTCACTCACCTACGAATCCGTTTAGCTACAGAGTGTCATGCAATTGTTCAAGCCTTCAAGGACGCCATGTGACAGAACTGCGGATACCTGGGGGACCGCGGACCACAGTTTGAAAAAAACGCTACTGTAGTTAATCCGGTTATTAACATGTTCTTGTGGTACCGAGATTGAGAAGTAATATTATCTTAACCTTTTTTAGGTAAGACGCGATGCAGTGAACTTTTCTGACGTTAACGATCTCGAGACAGATACTTTATAAGTAATGGGAAATTAGAATGACATCCAGTATACATTCTCTTACAATCGTCGCTAACAACAATAAAACAATTGTCGGTATATCAGAGCTTTGGAGACCTGATGAAGTACTATTTTCCAGTTTTATGGAATGGGATGATAGAGTTTCGGAAAACGTTTCTTAAAGAAAAAAAGCACTGTGTATTATCAGAATACACAGAAGGGTAAATAATATACAGAAGGGTAAACTAGAAAATATCATACAAGAAATGAAAAGAATGGTTTTACAATTACTGGGACTTTGCGAAATGAGATACACCGGATCAGGGGAGATATTTTCTGATAAACATAGAATAATATATTCTGGAGGTACTGAACACCAAAGAAGAGTATGTATCATCGTGGATGCAGAAAGTGCAAGAACAGTGAAAGGCTGTTACCCAATATCTGACAGAGTCCTTTTAGTGAAATTGAATGGAAAGCCAATAGACATAAATCTTATACAAGTTTATGCACAAACAGCAGACAGTCTAGAGGAAACAACTGATAAATTTTACGACGAGTTAAATGAGGCACTTCATGAATGCAAACCACATGAAAACACCATAGTTCTAGGGGATTTTAACGCAAAAGTAGGAAAGGAAAGAGTTGAGGAAGTAGTTGGTCATTATGGCTTAGGCAAGAGGAATGAAAGAGGTGAGAAACTTATTGAATGGGCAAGAACACACAACATGATGATAGGAAACACCTGGTTTAAGCAACATCCAAGACGTCTGTGGACATGGAAAAGCCAAGCCCAGGGACAACGCATGTAATCAAATTGATTATATAATGATAAGCAATAGATTTAGAAACAGTCTGGTGTGTGTGAAAACTAGACGAGGGGCAGATTGCAATAGTGATCATGTACCAGTTGTGGAAAAGCTTAGAGTAGAATTAAAAACAACAAAACGAGCCTCAGTTAACATCAAGTTAAATTTAGATTTACTAAAATCAGACAAGAAGTTGCAAGACAAATATAAAATCACAATTCAAAACCGGTACAATGCAATAGAGAAGATACAAAGCATTGATGAACAGTGGGAAATGCTAAAAGAGTCAATGCAACAAACATCGAAAGAGTTCATACCACCAGTGAGGACAAATTCAAGGAAGAAATGGATGACAGATGATATTTTGCAGCTAATGGATACAAGAAGAAGAAATAAAGAAAATAAAGATGAGTATAAGAGATTAAATAAAGAAATTGTAGTAAAATGCAAGGAAGCAAAAGAAGCATGGCTAAAAGAGAGACGCAAAGAAATCGAATTGCAACAAAAAGGAGAGGCTAAAGCTATATACAAACAAATTGAGGAATTAACAGGAAGAAAAACGCAATCAAAAACTGGATGTTTAAGTTCAAAGAAAGGAGAACTGTTTCATAGATTACACCAAGGCATTTAACAAAGTAAAGCACCAAGAAATAATCACAATTTTAGAAAGCATAAACGTAGACAGCAAAGATCTAAAAATAATAAAGAACATGTACTGGCAACAAACAGCGGCCATAGAACTGGAAACCAATGCGGAATGTTTCAACAAATAAAACAGGGTGTTAGACAAGGTTGTGTGCTGTCACCAGATTTGTTTAATATTTATAGTGAGATTATTTTAAGATCCATAAGGGGCATGCCTGGAATAACAATTGGAGGTCATAATATAAATAATCTAAGGTATGCTGATGATACAGTATTAATCGCTAAGAGTGAAAATGAATTACAAGAAATGTTGGACATTATAGTGAAGGAAAGCAAAAATAAAGGACTCAACCTTAATAGCAAAAAGACAGAGGTAATGGTAACAACAAAGAAAAAGACATCACCTCAGTGCAAAATAGAGACAAGTGAAACAATATTAAAACAGGTAAATGAATTTAAATATTTGGGAACTTTGTTAACCTCAGATGGAAGATGTACAAAAGAGGTGAGATGCAGAATGGCTCAGGCAAAAGCAGCTTCCCAAAAATGAGGAAAATACTATGCAATCCATTTTTTGACAATAGAAACAAGAAAAAGAGTTCTTAAATGTTACTTACAGCCAGTCTTAACATATGGATGCGAGTCATGGACAATAGGACAACAGATAAGAAAATCACTGGAGTCTGTAGAAATGTGGTTTTACAGAAGAATGTTGAGAATACCATGGACAGCTAAGAAGAGTAATGAAGAGGTTCTGAGCGAGGTCAAAGCAAAAAGAGAGCTAATTTCCAATGTTAGGAAGAAACAATCATCATTTTTTGGCCATGTAATGAGAAGAGAACAACTTGAATATATTGTAAGAACTGGAAAAATTGAGGGACGAAGAGATAGAGGAAAGCAAAGAGAAAAAATAACAGACAGCTTAAGAGAATGGCTTGGCAGAAGGTCAACAACAGAAATGATAAATAGCTGCCGAGATCAAAAGTTGTGGAGAGACATGATCACCTACGCCAGCAGGCCCGGTACTTGATGATGATGATTATCAGAATATTGAAAGCTTAGAAGTGCAAACTTAGACAACATCACATCAAGTATAATGTGAGTTATATCTATATTCTGACCAAAGACAAGTCAGAAGGATTTCTATACACGGTTTCCCTCGTTCAAATGTGGCAAATCTTCAGCTAGGATAGTGTAAGGAGAAAAAAAAGAGAGAGAAATTATTTCATCTTCTATTTTCTTTGTAGTGCTGACAATATAACTTTGACCATCATAAATTTCCCTTGTCCAACATTGTTTAGAAGAGAAACCACTATTCCCAACTTTCAAAATCTGGGGAAACCTACTGCCAGTTACAGACCTTGTTTTTATTCTGAATTTCAATAATCGATTCATCTATGTCGATATGCTACGTAGACAATTTCTCTCTCTCCCTCTTACTCTCTCTACCGCTCTATTTTCCACTCTCTGTCCCTCCTTCACGTTGTAACATCCCTCCCTCCCTCCCTTTCTTTCTTCTCTCTCTCTCTCTCTCTCTCTCTCTCTCTATATATATATATATATATATATATATATATATATATATATATATATGGCCGTCTAGTGTCCAAAAGAATGTTTTAAGTCCGCTTTCGCAACAGCGAGTGTTATCTTCCCATAATGATACAGTTTGGGTATTCTCCCCAAGGTAGTGATAGTAGTGATATATGGGGTTTATCAGTATAAAAAGTTAAGCCAAATGTTCAGCTACATGTTAAGATTGTTAAGCTACATGTTAAGATTGTTAAGCCACATGTTAAAAAATGTTAAGCAATATTTTTTTTGGTCCGGTCGGGTCGTCGGCGGGTCGTGGCGGCTTGCGTGGTGGCTCGGAGATTATCTCGGCGTGCGGGACAGGTAAATGTGTAGCGGTTCTAAAACTTGGGGAAAGGGGGCGATGTGCTAATGTGTAGCGGTTCTAAAACTTGGGGAAAGGGGGCGATGTGCTAAGGTTTTTAAGGCATTTGAATTTCAATTGGAATAAATAGATAAAACAGTTTAACCTGTAATACCCCCGTCCCGTGTTGATACTCGTCATGTACCACCAATATGTGTTCAACAGCCTCATCAAGCCCCCCATTGGTGTCGCACAACTTTCGGCTCAGTGAGGAGAGTATTATAACTGCTGGTAGTGTGACCATAAGGCCAGGTGTACAAATATGTCACGTGGTGTCGAAGTGGTATCGCTGACACTTAACATCGTTAGCAACACCATCATGTGTCGGATGGCGTGTAGTAAGGTTGTGCTAACAATCTAACATTAAATAGTGACGATCTCTCTCTCTCTCTCTCTCTCTCGCTCTCTCTCTCTCTCTCTCGCTCTTTCACATTCAATGTAAAGCACAAAAAAATTCTATATTTCACAGCTTTATTAATACAACAAATATTTGAAAATATATTACTGTCCGGTTGTTAAATTTATTAATTTTAAGCGCCTGGGCTTCCTCCCTCCTGTTTTGGTGGTACTGTCTGTTTGCGTTAAATGTGTATCAAACACAGGTGCATATGAAGTTTCATTAGCTTTCAAAACACTACTTCACTCCATTTTGACAAAACCTTGATCAAAGCTGGAATAGGTAATTGGTGATTCTGTTCAAACACCCGGGGCATCCATGCTGACTGACGGATCTGTCGTCTGATTAACAAGAGATGAGGTTCTGGTGGTTAACAAAAGGGGGCGTGTAGTTCTGGTTAACAAGTGGTGGCGTGTAGTTCAGGTTAACAAGAGGTGACGTGTAGTTGAGGTTAGCATAAGCGGCTAAAATTTCCTCTCGCATCTCAACTAACATGATAAATTCCTCTCTCGATAGTATTATCCCAGTTCTGGTTGGAAACTTAAAAAACTCTCACCTCTATATGTCCTTATATTTATCAATGGTCAGTTACGAAAACCACAAACTGAGACTGCCTTAACGCCATCCTTTGACAATGGAACTATATTCTCATTACAACTTAACATAAATGTGCGCTGATCACAGATATCAAACGAATTTGGCATATTCAAGTTACACGACTCCATATTCAAAGAAAACAAACACAAGCCACCTGGTAACAGACGCTGGTTACCTATGTGTGTGTGTACACTGATCGACTGGGGTTTTATACCCTTACGGTGATCTGGTCGAAGACCGTCTATTATAGTAACTAACGCAATATCTTATCAGGCGTGTTGCGACATGTTCAGTGATGACCCCTAGCAATTCGGTCTCAGATAACGCGTAGTGAGACTAGGAAACCCCGTAGTGTTTATATAAGGTGTAGATTTTAAAATAGACCTGAGTTGAAGAGGGGAAATCTCGCGCGCTGACCTAAGATGACTTGTTGTCATTTTTCGGTGGTATAATCACTAAAGTATCACCTGTGAGGATGGATCCTCGATGGAAACATCCCTTCACAGCTCTGATAGCCGGGCCTACAGGGTGTGGGAAAACGGTATTTGTGCACAAGTTTATACAGAACCTTCACGAGTTAGCTGTCCCAGTACCGGAGAAAGTTATATGGTGTTATGCGGAATGGCAACCGATATACGAGACTATGGGGTCAGTGAGATTTATTGAGGGTCTACCAGACATCAATAAATTGGACGGTGGTAAGAAGAGAAGACTGATGTCATCGATGACTTAATGTCGGAGACGGACGAAAGGGTAACAAAATTATTCACCAAAGGTAGTCATCACAGATATATTAGTGTGATGTACATTGTTCAAAACCTATTCGGAAAAAACAAGGAATATCGAACCATAAGCCTCAATACACATTTTTAGTCCTTTTCAATAACCCGAGAGGCGGAAGTCAAATTATCAATCTGGCTAAACAAATGTACCCACGACAGGTGGGGTACCTCCAAGATAGTTTTAAAGACGCGACAGCGTCTCCTCGCGGTTACTTGTTAGTTGATCTTCGTCAGGATACACCTGATGATCTTAGGTTGAGAACAAAAATATTCCCAGGTGAGAGACAAATCGTCTACGTGCCAAAGTAGAGAATCATGTGCGATGAATCACTCAGACGGCATGGTGAAATGTTGAAATGTATGCGCACCGCCTCGCCGAGTGGTTTAAGAGCCGTATTAAAAACAGCCTCTCCCAAACTCATTAACTTTTTGTGCGAGTGTTGTCATAACATATTAAAAGGTAATGTTAGACTCACTCAGCAACAGAAGTGCGAGCTACGTCGACACAAGAACAAGTTGAGACTTCTCACTAAAAAGAAACCGACTCTTAAGCGGCGGAAAGAGATTCTACAAACCGGTGGGTTCATAGGTGCTTTGCTCCGACCTATATTAAGTATTCTCAGGAAGTACTAGGGGCGTAACAATGGCCAAAAAAATGATTTTGATGGATCCTCGATTCCTCTAGGGTCTTAAACAGACTACTAGCACGTATACCCCACCCGAGGCGATCGGTGACAACTTGAGAGATTTAGATGATGAAATGCAACGTATCCTATTCCGCGATGATTTAGCACCCTCTGATAAAACCTCAGTCGATCAGTGTACACACAAACATAGATAACCAGCGTCTGTTATAAGGTGGCTTGTGTTTGTTTTCTTTGAATATGGAGTCGTGTAACTTGAATATGCCAACTTCGTTTGATATCTGTGATCAGCGCATATTTATGTCAAGTGGTAATGAGAATATAGTTCCATTGTCAAAGGATAGCTTTAAGACAGTCTCAGTTTGTATTTTTCGTAACAGACCTTGATAAATATAAGGACATATAGAGGTGAGAGTTTTTTTAAGTTTCCAACCGAACTGAAATAACACTATCGAGAGAGGAATTTATCACGTTAGTTGAGATGCGTGAGGAAATTTTAGCCGCTTATGCTAACCTCAACTACACGCCACCTCTTGTTAACCAGAACTACACGCCACCTTTTGTTAACCACCAGAACCTAAACTACACACCATCTCTTGTTAACCTGAACCTCATCAACTACACTCCCCCTTATGTTAACCACCAGAACCTCACTCTTGTTAATCAGACGACAGATCCGTCAGTCAGCATGGATGCCCCGGGTGTTTCAATAGAGTCACCAAATACCTATTTCAGCTTTGATCAAGGTTTTGTCAAAATGGAGGGAGGTTGTATTTTGAAGGCTAATGAAACTTCCTATGCACCTGTGTTTGATAGACATTTAACACAAACAGACAGTAGCACCAAAACCGGAGGGAGGAAGCCCAGGCGCTTAAAATTAATAAATTCAACAACCGGACAGTAATATATTTTTAAATATTTGTTGTATTAATAAAGCTGTGAAATATAGAACGAATTTGTTTTTTGTGTGTGTGTGCTTTACATTGAATGCGAAAGAGCAAGAGAGAGAAATAGAGAGAGAGAGAGAGAGAGAGGAGAGAGAGAGAGAGAGAGAGAGAATTTTATCAATTTATTCCAGTTGAAATTCAAACTAAAAAACTTAGCACATCGACCTCTTTCCACAAGTTTTAGAACCGCTACACATTAGCACATCGCCCCCTTTCCCCAAGTTATAGAACCGCTACACATTTACCTGTCCCGCACGCCGAGATAATCCCCGAGCCGCCACGCACTCCAAGATAATCCCCGAGCTGCCACGCACGCCGCATCGACCCGCGACGACCCGACCGGACATACAAAGAAATGTTGCTTAACATTTTTTAACATGAGGCTTAACAATCTTAACATGTAGCTTAACAATCTTAACATGCAGCTGCTATTTGGCTTAACTTTTTATACGGGTAAACCACCTATATCACTACTAATGATGGCACTTTGGAGGGCCCGGTACATGAAATATTAAGATGATAATCGCTACTAAATACATCTGCTGGTGTAGGTCATTATAACCTTCGGCAGCTTTCTATATTTATAGTTGATTATGAGTACTACTGTTGACATCCTGCTGTGCCATTCTCCTAGGACTGATATGTGTATATTTTCTCTGTTTTCTCTATCCACCTAATAATATTTAATTTGTTTCAATATGTTCTAGCTGTTCTATTCTCATTTCATGGTCCAACAATGATTGTTACCTGCAATATGTGGAAAGTATGCATTGAATATATATATATATATATATATATATATATATATATATATACATATATATATATATATATATATATATATATATAATATAATATATAATATAAATATATAATATAAATATATTATATATATATATATATATATATATATATATATATATATATATATAATATATGTATATGTCTCATATTTCTCTAGCTATTACCTGTCCTCTATTACGTTTTAATTATCGCTAAAGTGTCTATAGTTTACTACATTATTAAAACTATAGGTGGTTGTGGGCGGGACATAGACATCTATAGTTTACTACATTATTAAAACTGTAGGTGGTTGTGGGCGGGACACAGCCATCTATAGTTTACTAAATTTTTAAAACTGTAGGTAGTTGTAGGCGGGACATAGACATCTATAGTTTACTACATTATTAAAACTGTAGGTGGTTGTAGACGTGACATAGCCATATATAGTTTATACATTATTAAAACAGTAGGTGGTTGTGGGCGGGACATAGGCATAGATATAGTTTACTACATTATTAAAACTGTAGGTGGTTGTGGGCGGGACATAGGCATATATATAGTTTACTACATTATTAAAACTGTAGGTGGTTATGGGCGGGACATAGTCATCTATACTTTACTACATTATTAAAACTGTAGGTGGTTGTGGGCGGGACATAGGCATATATATAGTTTACTACATTATTAAAACTATAGGTGGTTGTGGGCGGGACATAGACATCTATAGTTTACTACATTATTAAAACTGTAGGTGGTTGTTGGCGGGACGTAGACATCTATAGTTTACTACATTATTAAAACTGTAGGTGGTTGTGGGCGGGATATAGCCATCTATAGTTTACTACATTATTAAAACTGTAGGTGGTTGTGGGCGGGACATAGACATCTATAGTTTACTACATTATTAAAACTGTGGGTAGTTGTTGGCGGGACGTAGACATCTATAGTTTACTACATTATTAAAACTGTAGGTGGTTGTGGGCGGGATATAACCATCTATAGTTTACTACATTATTAAAACTGTAGGTGGTTGTGGGCGGGATATAGACATCTATAGTTTACTACATTATTAAAACTGTAGGTGGTTGTGGGCGGGACATAGACATCTATAGTTTACTACATTATTAAAACTGTGGGTAGTTGTTGGCGGGACGTAGACATCTATAGTTTACTACATTATTAAAACTGTAGGTGGTTGTGGGCGGGACGTAGACATCTATAGTTTACTACATTATTAAAACTGTAGGTGGTTGTGGGCGGGACGTAGACATCTATAGTTTACTACATTATTAAAATTGTGGGTATTTGTTGGTGGGACAGCGGTGGTGACCGAGAACGTTCTGTAGAAACTGACCGATGAGTTCGGAAAATCGCAAATTGCATTTCGTCTATTTATACATCGGAATTAGGTCATGCAGCGCTTAACACCATGTAACATGTCCTATAAAATTGAGGTCGAACGATTCTCTAGTTGCAGCCGTTTTTATGCGTTTTATGTCGGGTTTTATACATTTGGCGTTGACTTCACGAGGTAGTTGATATAAAAGAAGTCTGTAATGATATCAATGTATTGGGCCCCTCATCATAAGTGTGTAATATTTCGAGGTGATCTGAGAAAAAACTTGTTTTTGTTAAACGGGCAATTATGTATTTCCTAATTCTCCCATGGGAAATGCATTCTATTCACCAGATAGTGAGAAGTCTAGATGCTGTGTTTATATTTTCTATTTCTTAGTAATTCGAAAGTAATAGTTTGCACGCGAGTCGATATAAAAGGACGTTGCAATCACAGGCCAATTTAGACTGCTGCCACCACGAAGGGGACATTCATGTGCTTGGTTAAAGTTAAGACAAGTAAGTATACCATCGGGTAAAGACCGTAGATTCGACTAGAAGTGTTGCGTGGAGTAAGTGTAGGTACTTTGTGCCGACTATATATTTTGTAAGCTTTAGAGCTCAATGCAGCAGGAGGTCGACGCATGGGAGTCATGACCCAGGCGTGCCCACCTCACTTAAAGTGTCAAGAAACTAAACGGCCGAAAGGGCTTGCTCGACGGGGTCTGCTTCTGATGATCAGATTGCCTCCTGCTGCGAAGCTCTGTATAAAGAGTTTCCTATAAAACAAGAGTTCATGATTTGTTGAGCATTTTGTAGCAGATGTTTAGCAGTCATTGATTCTGTACCACAGTCACATCCATGATTTGTTGAGCATTTTGTAGCAGATGTTTAGCAGTCATTGATTCTGTACCACAGTCACATCCATCAGAGGTACCTATCCTTAAGGTGTTGATAAGGCAGTACGCCAATTGGTTGTGGTCATTGTGGAGTATAACAATTGTTACTTCTTTTCTCCTGAACTGCTAGTTGCCATAATTCGTTCTGCTAGTCCAGGTGTATTCCATTTGTTGGAATCTGTAGCATTTTGTTTAAAATGAATGAACTTTCTTCCTCGCTGTTTGCGAGATTATCCATGATTTGCAACCATTGTTGGTATCGGGAAGATGCCCTTAGTAATTTTAATTGTACTGTCTTGCTGATGTTGTGCACTGACAGAGTATCCTTGAGAAATACAATGTTTCTTTTTAATTTTCTTCTCCGTGAGAGTTGCAACTGTTGTTTTCAGAACTTCTGCCTTAGGTACATGAATATTTTCTCATCTTGCAACATTATTTTCCATGTTCCATTTTTAAGGCATTTGAAAATTCCTGTTCCTCCGTTTTCTGTAGCATTGGTTGCTGATTCAGCTGTGTTGGCATGTGTTCACGAGAAGTTTCGGTAGTGTTTTTTTCTATGTATCTTAACGTTATTCTTCTGCTTTACTCTCCATTCAAGCTTTACAAAAAAAAATCAAATTGTCCTGATTGTTCTTTATTAGTTTAGTAAATTGCTGTTTTCTCCAAAGTGACTTTTTTAGATTTTTTATCTAATGGTTTTGCTGTCGTTATAGAGTTGGGCTGCTTTTTTGCATAATTTTTGTTGATCCCAAGAAAGATTTTCCGCTTTGGTCTAGTTTTTACCAAACCATTCTTTGTCTGGAGTATGGAATGATAAGTTAAACTTCTGAATTTTATACCTTGCTGCTAAAGCCTGTTGTCTTTTCCGTCTTTCATTGGTTACAAATGTGTCATTTTTTCCAGTCGTACGGTGGGTGTTTATCACAAACCACCAGTTATGTAACGGATGTTAACCTATACTACCAGTTATAATTTTATTTGGGGTCTGTTGATCTTCACAAAGTTTGACTTTGTTGCTGTTTCCATGTCGTAATACCATACTCTAAGACTCATCCTACTCGTCCCATGTTTAGCACACTCCCATCTGCTCCTCAAGTTGTATCAGATAACTGTTGTTGTGATTACCATACTTTGCCTTGCTCTTTCTCTTGTACTTCATCTACGTTTTCCATGTCAAACGAAAGTCAAAAGTTTTGCCTGGATATTTCAGGGTTTCGTCCAGATGTAGATTATTATGATTTTGTTTGAGTTCTGGAGCGCTGAGGTTTGTTTGAGAAGGAGAATACTGTATGTGTTTTCTTTCCTTCATTTATTTTTATTAGTCAGTCAAATGTCCACTTGTTCAATTAGGACAGGGTATGCTGCATTCGGGTACTTACTGTCGCAATGTGTTCTTCAGAAGTCCACAGCGCTGAGTTGTTGACAACTGTGGAGTTATGAGCTCTCTTTGGGATGCTCCATGTAATGTCATTTATTTACAAAAAAATAATGTTGGAGACAAAGCTCCTTCTTGCTCCAGAGTTCCTTTCTGCTGGTACACCCATTTACTTGCACTCGGCATTTTTTTTGTTATTAAGGTAGTGACTAATCTGTACTTTCTCCCACAAATATTATTTCTGCACATATTTGCTTTCAATCCCTCTTTCCTTATTTTGTCGAATCATTTTTATAAGTCTACCCAGACAGCTAGTGTATATTTTTTTCCCTTGGAAAACATTTTCTGCTGTTTTTTTTCTTTTCCCCTATGTAGATGATATGGTTTTCAGTAGATCTATGTAGATGATATGGTTTTCAGTAGATCTATGTAGATGATATGGTTTTCAGTAGATCTATGTAGATGATATGGTTTTCAGTAGATCTATGTAGATCCAACTTTTGCACTCTTTTCTGCTGAGAACAATTACAGCTTTTTTGAAATTTTCCATCTCTTCGGCATTAAAAGTTTGATTCTTTGCTGTTATTTTCTTTGCTGTCTTTATTTTAGAGTGGATGTGTCAGGTTCCTAACTCTCATATTAAAGACTTTACTGGAGCAGTTAAACACTTTAATTATTTTAAACAGCAGAAACAGAATAAATCTCATCTTCGTAATGTTGGCATCTCACTTAGAGGTCAGTACTATCTGCGTTCCTTTCTTTTTCAATTCCCTCTAATGTGCACTTTATGACATGAAAAGTGTGAAGCTGCTCGATTGCTGAATTGATTGCTGGTACATAACAACAGGTTTAGCATTTATCCATATTTTGAAGAAGCAATTCATTTCTTGCTTCTCTGTCTGTCTGTCTGTCTGTCTATCTCTCGTTCTCGATATGCACACTCCCGTACTTTTAGACATTAATTCAAATAAACATACACCTAAAACTAATAAAAACACACCCGCAGATTACACGCGGATCGTGTCCTCATTTCTAACGTTAATCCTTTAATACTTCCCATTTCCAAGAATCTTCACCGATTACGCTTCCAGTGCCCTTATCTACCCCGAATAACCCCCTTTCCCACGAGTGTGTGTCGGCTTCTCGTGTCACTTATCAATACTCACGTAACGGCCCCAACAATGAGCGTTTGCCGCTGTACTGTGATGTGTGCTCTCTCTGGCAAGGATTGTTCACGGCAGACTCCCGTTTTCTGGACATAACTGGTACTGACACACCAATTTATTATTACATTTTAGTTTCTTGTATCGACTTTCTAAATAATGTTTAAAATATAAACTTACATTAACATTGTTATTGTGAATACTTCCCATTTATTCCATTTTTGTAGTAACGCATTGTCCAGTTAGAAATAAAAAAACCCGTAATCTATTTCTTTATTGTAGAACTCTACTTATTAGTTTATATTTAAAATAGTGTAAACTACAATATAAAAGATGTACTGTAATATTGTAATTATGTAATAGCACTTGGTCCAAAGAATAAAATATTAATCATCATCATCATCATCATCATCCAGTACCAGGCCTGCTGGCGTAGGTGATCGTGTCTATCCACAACTTTCTATCTCGACAGTTATTTATCATTTCTGTTGTTGACCTTCTGCCAAGTCATTCTCTTAAGCTGTCTTGTATTTTTTCTCTTTGCTTCCCTCTGTCTCTTCGTCCCTCAATTTTCCCAGTTGTTAAATATATTCCAATTATTCTCTTATCATTACATGGCCAAAAAATTATGGCCATGTTCTTTTCTCATTACATGACCAAAAAAGTTACAAAATATTAAACTTCACCATATTAGAAAAAAGATCATGTCATGTCATATGGCGTATAGAGCATTCACTGTTAGTGTCGTATTGTATTTAGTACACTTGAGCGCCATGTGATCGGCACAAAACCAGTACAATTTTTTTCTTTCGACCAGAAAAAATATCCGGTACGTATTTAAAGCCGTGTGAACATAGGCGCTGGTGACTCGCCCTCTTGTTCCCAACAGAAACGTTAACTATAGCTTGTTTCATAAGTCGTGCCCAACTTTTAAAATCAATATCTTTTAAACCGCTTTTTGTATTTTTTTCAAAATTTGCATGTAAATTTATAATGATTAGAACCCAACAGGGAATTAATTTCATTAAAAACAAACATTTGGTTATTATTATTGCTTATTTGATTTATATAAATTTATAACGACCCATTGATGTAGTCAAAACTTAGTGTTTACAGTATTTAAGTTAAAAATAGCGATTACAAATCTATACACGGTCAAATTTACGATTTTGCACGCTTTAAACGTGAGCTGTCTGACACAATTAGACACTTGTAGAAAACACCAGGCATTGTGTGTTCCATTTCCGTTCATCCATAGGTGTAGACGTGGAACGCTAACATTTATCATGAGTCTTAAAATGAAATTCTGCAGTTTACAAAACATCGCAATAAAAATGTATGACTATTTTTGCAAAGAGGCTAAACGAGGAAGATTATTTCATTCTTTAGAAAACCCTGAGAATAGGACAAGACACATTTTGGATTTATCTAAACGGTCATTTAATCGCTGGATTCAAGCACGTGACCGTCAATGTTCAAAATATACAAAATCACAAGGAAGAGCAAAAATGTTGGATAATTTCGACAGTGAACTTATTAGAAGTGAAATTCGCAAAATGTTGGGTATGAATGAAACTGTTACAATAAGAAAATTAAAAGTATCGCTGAAAAAGAACAACAATATTGAAATATCAAAGTCTACATTATGGAGGAATGTGAGAGCTGCAGGCTTTACATTCAGAAAGTATTCCAATGGACGAAACATCATCTGTGAGAAGCCACATATAGTAGTCATGAGAAGCAAGTACTTACGTGAAGTAAAAGAGGTGCGCAAGCAAGGTTATGATATTGTGTACTTGGATGAAACATGGATCAATGCTCACCACACTAACCAAAGGGAATGGCAGTCATCAGATGGAAAGATTAAGAGATTAATACCTAGCAGCAAAGGACAGCGCTTGATAATTGCTCATGCAGGTAGTCGACAACATGGACTAATACAGAATGCAGAGCTCATTTTTCTTTCAAAATCCATAGACAATCGGGATTATCACTCTGAGATGAATGGTCACATATTTAGACATTGGATTGAAAATTATGTTCTCCCATCACTAGATCGACCATCTTGCCTAATAATGGACAATGCAGCGTACCACAACATTGTTGCACTTGAAGATAAAGTCCCGACGTCATCCAGTACAAAAGATGCTATTAAGATATGGCTCACAAAGGAGCACATACAATTTAATAACACGTACTTAAAACCTGAATTACTATCTCTAGTAAAGCAAAAACAGAGGACAAAGATTTTTCAAATAGATAAGATTATTCAAGAGCACGGTCATATAAGTTTGAGGTTGCCACCTTACCATGCTCATTTAAATCCAATAGAACTAATCTGGGCAAAATTAAAAGGACAAGTGGCAGATGAAAATACAACATTCAAAATATGCGATGTAAAGACTCTTGCTAATCTCGCTTTATTAAATATAGACAAAGATTATTGGGCTAAATGTGAAGATCACGTCTTAAAACAGGAAGAGGAATATTGGAAAAATGATGGTTTGTGGAATGTTCAACCCCAAACAGTTATTAATCTTTTAGACTCGTCTGATTCAGATTTGAAAGTATATAGCCCCCACAATGTTGGCCCCTATATTACCTTAAATTATTTCAACAAACGGTCCTTTTCAGGACCACACAACTATGAAAATTGGACATACAGCTTGATATTATCGTCCGTCCTCGAACTGAGCAGACAATAATTATCCTGGAGTTTTGTTTTATCCAGTTATTTCCCCATTACGGCTACGCCTTTACCTAGTGAAAATTAATCGTAGACCAGCAACTACGGTAATTTCTATTCTTTAGGGCTTCACAATTTACAATTTTGACAAACATCAAAGAAATATCGCCGCTTTAAGAAAACTGCAGCTGCAAGATATTTGTTAAATATACATTTAAAGGGTCTTTTGCATTCTAATAACATTTGGAAATTTTCAAAAGTATTTAACACACGGTTAGAGAGTAATAGCGTTTTGAAGTTGGGCATATGTTTTGAAACGAGCTATAACTACTAAACATCTGCTTGACCGTACTAGACCACATCATTTGTGGGCGAGGCGAGCAGCGAGGTTAAGATTTTAACTCGTTATTATTTCCACTGTCAGGTACACATTATTCTGCTGTGCTGACTGGACTCAGACTGAGTAGGCTGACTGGATTGATTAGATTGATTAGATTGACTGAGCTGACAGGATTGTTTGGATTGACTCAACTGACATGATTGATTAGATTGACTCAGCTGACAGATTGAGCTGACTGGATTGATTGGATTGACACAGCTGACTGTATTGTTTGAATTGACTCAGCTAACTGGATTGTTTGGATTGACTCCGCTGACTGATTGAGCTGACTAGATTGTTTAGATTGACTGTGCTGACTGGCTTGTTTGGATTGACTCAGCTGACTGGAGTGATTGGATCGACTCAGCTGACTGGATTATTAGATAGATAGATAGATAGATAGATAGATAGATAGATAGATAGATAGATAGATAGATAGATAGATAGATAGATAGATAGATAGATAGATAGATAGATAGATAGATAGATAGATAGATAGATAGATAGATAGATAGATAGATAGATAGATAGATAGATAGATAGATAGATAGATAGATAGATAGATAGATAGGCAGGCAGGCAGGTAGGTAGGTAGGTAGGTAGGTAGGTAGGTAGGTAGATAGACGGATGGATGGATGGATGGATGGATGGATGGATGGATGGATGGATGGATGGATGGATGGATGGATGGATGGATGGATGGATGGATAGACGGACTGACGGACGGGTTTGGATGAATGGGTGGATGTATAGATTAGACAGACAGAGAGATAGATTTACTACATGCTACATATTTCTTCTTGCAACAGTTCTGACTATTCCTAATCCCGATCACGCATTCATTCTTTCATCCATGCAATCATCTATCATCCACCAATCGATTCGTCCGTCCATCCGTCTATCTGTTATATATATATATATATATATATATATATATATATATATATATATATATATATATATATATATATATATATATATATATATATATATATATTGGTACAAAGAAATAAAGAAAGTAAGAAACAAACAAATAATTATGAGTTAATGCAAGATAGGAAGAACAGATAGACGGATGGATGACATATATATTCGTATTTACATTAACATCATTATGTTCCGCACCGGTTGGCGTAAGCGATCATGTCCTTCCTAGTTTTCTACCCACAGTGCATCATATTAATTCTGTTCTTGACTTTTTTCATTGGTGTTTCATGACACCAATCTAACTTAGCTGACTCGATTGACTGAATTGACTGAGATGACTGAATTGATTGGTTTGACTGAGCTGACTGGTTTGATTGGATATTATCTATCTAGTTCGATAGTATCTTCTCTCTTTGTCGTCCGCACGCTCTGTTTCCCTGTATTTTGCAAGTTGTAATCAAGTATTCCAACTTTCCTCTTCTCATGATGCATATTTACATAGTTAATAATATACTCAGAATTGTTCTATTCTCCCCATATCTCCAATTTCCGTCTGAAACCCTCATCCACCCACCACATTTTCAACGCCTACTCCTCTCCGTCACCCTATTCAAACATTGTCAGTGCCGCTAACGAACACTCATTATAACAATTACCATCGATGTAATTTTTCTTCCATCTCGTTCCTTATATGGCTCGTTGTCTCCCAGAATTAAGTTGTTTCTCAAATGCTTCGGCCAGTAAGAACTGGAATGTGTTATTGCAAGTCTCTTGCTGATGTTATAATAACTGCGACCAGACTCCAGCTGAGTATTATTTAAGAGAAAAAAGTAGCCCGTCTGTCTCCGACGTAATGCGCCGATAGGATGTTACCTGTAATATATTTTTGAGATACAAGCAGCATGAATTAAAGATAATAATAAAACAATAATAATAAATGAAACATAGCAAGGTGCAAAGTTACAATCTTATGTGTGGCTAAATCTTCTAATCCTCTTCTTCTTACTCGTCTTCTCCTTCTTTTGGTGGAGCTTAAGCGCCTACAACCTACGGTCGCAATTTCTGCCTCTTCTACCTAGCAAATCTACCTCTTCGTGGTCTTCTTCGATAACAGCCTGCATAAAAATAGGATGACCACCAGAAGCTAGGGCCGCCGTGTTCCCTGTGTAATGCCTCTTACAGAGATAGAAGACCTAGTATTGCAGTACCTCTAAGTTGGATTAGTAGTTTCCCAGCATAGCCTGGGACAAGGCAACTTCAATTTCTTCAGTAAAAGCCGGGAATGTCCAAAAAAAAATGTGACCCACCATATCAACTAGAACCGCGACAGCTCAGTGGTAGTGAACTGGACTACAAAGGACATGAGGTAGGGTTCGAGCCCAACCGACGGCTTCCGGTTCACCCAGCTTTAAATGGGTACCGGATTTTTTTCTGGGAAAGTAAAGTGGCACGGGCGTCATACCGACTACATTACCCCAAAAATCATGTGCCGAAGGTCTGTACCATTTTTGGTCACTAACACCATATTCCCTATACGCCACTTGGCGTGACGGGGATACTTTACTTTTTTTTTACCATATCAACGAGTAAAAGGGCACCATGTCAACTCATGACATCACGTCAACTCAACTCTTTTTTTTTTCTACTCCCTGTAGAGCATAGGTCTTCAACAAACACTTTCAACTCCCTGTAGAGCATAGGTCTTCAACAAACACTTTCAACTCCCTGTAGAGCATAGGTCTTCAACAAACACTTTCAACTCCCTGTAGAGCATAGGTCTTCAACAAACACTTTCAACTCCCTGTAGAGCATAGGTCTTCAACAAACACTTTCAACTCCCTGTAGAGCATAGGTCTTCAACAAACACTTTCAACTCCCTGTAGAGCATAGGTATTCAACAAACACATTCAACTCCCTGTAGAGCATAGGTCTTCAACAAACACTTTCAACTCCCTGTAGAGCATAGGTCTTCAACAAACACTTTCAACTCCAGCATAGGTCTTCAACAAACACTTTCACCTCCCTGTAGAGCATAGGTCTTCAACAAACACTTTCAACTCCCTGTAGAGCATAGGTCTTCAACAAACACTTTCAACTCCCTGTAGAGCATAGATCTTTAACAAATTCTGTCAACGCTGTCAGATTTTTTGCCATTCTTTTAAGATCGTTTAATGTCTTCCCCACCCTCTTCATCTCTGTTCCCACATTGTCTTCTCCTCCAGGGATAAAAAAGGACTTGTCGTGTAATACTCCCAGTCAAGTTGACTTCTGCAACGTGTGTCCTATCCAGCGCAACCATTTGTATTTTATCTCTTCGCCCACTATTATTTGCCTGGTTCTTACCCATAGTTCTAAGTAAGTAGTTGTCTCCTTCCATTTCCAATATTTTAATCTGGCGAAGCATCCATTAATGAAAGCCTGTCTCTTCTAGACCGTCAGTTTTGTTGTTCACCATGTTTTACAGCCCGTGCGCTGTTTGGGCCCGAAAAAAAACAGGGAGTTAAGAATTATGGCGCTGTTCCCTACTGGGCTATCGAAAGGCGTCTGTGGTTAGACATTTGGCTGACTATTGTGTACTGTAAGAAATAAAGCAGCAAAAACATCACAAACAAATATGCAGCCAAAGTACGGAAGAATCTATAATTCTAAATAGACAAGAAAAACTAGCAAATCGAAAGTGTACCAAATCACAATATGGTTTCCAGCAACAGATTCACTATTTATATAGTCTTCTTATTGAGAAAGCTGCAAGAAAGAAACAAAGAACAAAAGAAAACAAAACACTTTTCTCTATTTTCATCGATCTTACTAAAGCATTTTCTTAAATCAAAAGAAATAAACATCACACAATACTGGTATATATTGATGCCCAGTAAAGCTTTTGAACACAATTCGATCTTTTCATTGGGGCCAGAAGACAAAAGAGGGACAGTACAGCAAGATAGTAAAGCATCTGAAGACTTCGAGATCAACTGCGGAGTTCAGTGAAGGTGTCCCATCGCCCCAACCCTTTTTGGTAATTTCTTTGCCATTATACTAAAATATGCCTTTGAGACATCATCACAATTCAGGTTTGATGTGAAACTTTGTGCTAAACAAAAGACGAAAAAAAACAAAACAATGACGTCAGACACTAATCATAACATTATTTTATATACAAACTATATAGCCCTAGTTACCTACACAGAAAGTGAATGGTAAAATCTACTAAATTGGTTATCTGTATCACCATCATCATTTACAAAGACCAACATAATTATCCATGGCGCAGAAGCTCCAAATATTGTCACAAGCGGTTACAACTAGAGGTAGTAAGCAAATATAACTCTCTTGGTCCCAACATTACTGATAGTTTCTAATTGGATGTAGAGCTACACAAATCATTAGCATTGATTCAGAAACATTATTTAGGTTAGAATGGAGAGCGTAAGGGGGAGGGGGTAGGCTGCTTACCATCAGTATCAAGGTTGGTGTATACAAAGTAATCTCCAGAGACATTGTCTTTGATGGCCTGGCCACCAGTCCCGAATGCGGGATGGACGAGTTTCAAATGACATTCTACGTAAAGAGCCTTCAGCAAAAGAAACATCGTAACACCCTTTGTACGCTACAAAGACGTCTGTAAACCGAACAAAAGAGCAGAGACATTCAACTGGAAGCAGGCGACCTCAATTTTAGAAAAATCGCTTATTATCTTTACTCGCAGAAAAGTGGGAAGGAAGGAGGGAGGGGGAAGCAACCACAGACAAGACCGTTGCAAGAACACCAATTCTCTCCACTGGAGACTAAAGGTATCGTACTACTACTTCTATAGTATGACGCGATGTTCTCATTTTGTCTTTTAACTATCGTGGGATGATGGGCTGTTCGGATAAATGTTCCGAAGACTTTCTCTTGCGTGATGCTCTCGCCGCGACGTCTACCACTCCATCAATTCATTGCTTCTAGGTTCCACACTACCTGTTGCATCTCTC
This sequence comes from Megaustenia siamemsis, assembly GCA_032433765.1. Taxonomy (NCBI): domain Eukaryota; kingdom Metazoa; phylum Mollusca; class Gastropoda; order Stylommatophora; family Ariophantidae; genus Megaustenia; species Megaustenia siamemsis. Next base: position 30,681,012 of record JAVIAB010000092.1, on the reverse strand, counting down.
TCAGGGATGCTGCTTATGGTAGTCGAGTCGAAACCATTTGATCTCATCATCTTGTGTCGTCTCTGCATCGAAGGTTAGCTGCCATGGAGGGCCATTTCACTCTGTCCCTTGCCTTGATGAACCATCATCATTAGTTCTCCTGGCCATCACTGCCTTCTTTCTATATTTGATGCTACATGCTTTGCTCTGTAATTACTGTGCCAGCGCCAATAGCTCAGTTATATTATTTAACGTGCAACATATGTTGTAAATCGCGGCATTTTCCCATTGCCTGATACGATTCTTTACAAGTATTTAAAGTATGTTTATTGCTTTAAGAGCACGCGATCGCGGAAGTGAGTGATTCCCTTCCTTTTATTAATACAACAATAGTTTATGTCTCGTCTATACTATTTTTCAAATTATCTATTTTTTTTTACAAATACTATCTTGCTTATCCTCTCTATGCTGTTCAGCTTCCTCCCTTCCCGACCCCTCACTCCTGTTTACTGTCGCGTTGTCAGTAGAGAATTATGTCTCATCAGGACCCATTTTGGGCGCCCACACACGCAGCCTAGAACACTCGCACAAACTCACTCTCACACACAGGCACTCGCACATAGTCTCTCCCACACACAAGCATTCGCACATAGTTCTGCTAGCTGACGTCGCGAGAAAACATTGGTTGGTTGTCCACTCGATTTAAATAGCCGCTTCACACGACACTGTTAGTCTCGACTACAGCAGGTGGAGAGAGTAGCCCCGAGCTCTACTAGTGACCTCATAGCCAATCAGTGTACCATCAGCACTGGGCAAGGTATGTACACAGTTTTGTTAGGCGGAGAAAGTTATTGTTCGTTTTATGGCTTTCGTCTTTGAATATTGATAGATCAGCTGGAGGAGAGAGAGAGAGAGAGAGAGAGAGAGAGAGAGAGAGAGAGATATTACTAATAAACATTTCTTCAAACCTTTGATTTATGTTTTTTTCATTTTTTTTTACATTTCTAGTAAAACGTTGAAACATTAACGCCTTCTTTTTTACTGTCCGTAAGCAACGCTTATTATTACGTTGTCACTATCATTATCTATATCACTGCCGTCATTATCACTCATTGTTATCGTTCTCCTATTTCATATTATCACAACCATCACTGCATTAAAAAAACATTTTCGGAATAATTTTTGTTTCAGTCTCTGAAAATGGTTACCATAATGTTAGATCTGGCGGAGTGTGGTGGTGCTGGCTATATCACCCTTACTGGTCATTGAAAAATATGGCCACTAACACCTTTTCCCCAAATTATCATAAAAGTTTAGTGGCTACACCTTATACCACTTTATAATTGGCAATAACAATACCATTTTATTCTTTTTGCAATTACTGATGCTCTGTTGCTAATTGTTACTTCTGTTACCGTCATCTATTTACCATCGCTTTCACCACTCCACTCTACTATTAACATTTTCTTCTTCTTTTTGCGAATACTTCTCTTCATCGTTCGTCATCATAAGAACGCTAAGAGGACATAGACGCGTTGTATCATAGTTTACAGCAAGATATCTGCACCTCTTTACCCAGCACATCAAACCTACTTATTGCATCTTTTGGTCACAGGATTGCCTTCCTCCTATGACCACACTTTGTAAGCTGTTTCCAGGCCCACCTCGAAGAGGTGGATTGGTGTGGAATTTGATCAGTTCTGGCTCACCGATCATGGCGCAGACTGTCAGCTATTATTCGCTGACTAAACTCAGCCCAAGCACTGTTGGGTGTCTTGGGTCAATATTTATATTGCGTTATCATTACTCTACTACCAGCAGTTTAGCTTAGTTTAATCGACGGATCATCCTAATTATCAATCGAATACGTCCTAAAGTGCTCATATTTCCTCCCAGTTTGACCCTTAATGTGTGGAGACTGTCTACTCGTTGGTGTAACGTAGTGATTTGATACTCTTCTCTGTCTCCCTGCTTATAACTCTTTTCTGGCATCTCCAGCTTTGATCTGGTGTTCCTGTAGTCTAAATATGGCTATAGATTCATGATAATTATTTGAAACATTAGCTCGCCTTGCCTCCTTTAGGGTATTTAGTATATCACCCTGGTCCATTGCACGTCCGTGTTAAGCCTTTCCAGGAAAGCTGTTAGCTATTTCCTTTCACGTCCGAGTTCCAGGCACAAAAATGAAACAGATCCTAATCAGTGTTGAGTTTTTTCGTGACTCAGCCGCTACTTTCAAGCTCATAACACTTCGATTTTCCTGAGCACGCTCATAGTCATTCACAAAACATATTTGACTATCATCGTCACTATATGATCACTTTCACTCACTATTACCACTCCAAATCTTACCACTACCAACCCTATTATCATTACTAAATTATCATCACTATTAACCCAGTTAGACTGTCGCCACAACACTTTGAAACCCATTCCAATATCGTCGCATCACTATTACCACTAAACTATCAAAGGTCGTTATTATTATTTTAAACAACTTATTAAACCTATTGTTCATTAGGAATAGTTTTTCTCCCCCCTCCGGGAATAGGTATTTTTTTCTTCCTCTTTCCTTCCTCATCTACCTCAAGTTTAAGCATGGGCCGAGCCGTCGATCTGTCATCTTCATTTCAAGTTTCGTATCACAACATGCGGTTATTACACGTCTTGGTTTAGCCTGCTCTCATTCCAGTTTGGACTTAGCGTACAGGAAAAATGGTGTGTTCTTGAGGCTTGTTCTTGTATTCCTCTCCCTCATGGTGGCTCTAAGTGGCGTCAGGTATTTCACTTGTCCGTCTCTTGTGAGGTTTTCCTCTACCTCTTGTGTTTTAACGTCTGGATGCTAACGCTACGCCAATTATTGTTAATCCGAGGCAGCATTTGATATTACCAACGGTAGACATCGAACCGATCACCAACAACAGCTTGGTCAATTTGAATATCAAGATTATTTGTATTCAATATAAATAGTTCGCTCGTATCAATAATATATATTTTTAGCAATACTAAATGTTCACCCTTTTCCTAAGTTGTATTATTTGTACCAAACTGCAGCAAGATTAATTTGAAACATCGTTGCAGTCGAAGACGCCCCACAACATCAGGGTTCAAAGCGTGCAGCAACACATAGCTGACTACTAACGCAGGATTCGTGAATTAGAACTGATTCATATTTAGTTCCGCCTCACGGTGGTAGACCTGGAAACAATTCAATCAGCCCCTAGGGATCAAGTAGAGAAGACAAGTTGGTATCCCCCCCCCCCCCATAAATAAATAAAAATAAATGATATATTAAAGTGGAATGTGTTGGACAAAAGCGCAGACGCTGCTGTCTGCTGTCCACACACAACACAACACACCACAACACAACACAACTTCGTTTACTTAACGCCATTTCATGGGCGACAACGATGACGAGTGTGCGTCGGGCGAATACAGAAGCAGCAGAGGAAACAAATGTTTTTATTCGAGACCCGTGCACTATTGCATAATAATTGATGAGAATATAAACCGATGCAAACATATAAATCTATGTAAGTGTTAGCGTCCGTCATGTGACATTATTTAAGGGTAAGAACTATAAAATCTTTAAGAGTACATACAACTTTATTTGTTGAATTTTAAAACGTCAATAAACGGCGTTATTTCACCAACATAACATTTTGAAATAAACAAGTATTTTATTGCCATGCCTTATGCGAAAGTCTACTGATATATTATTATAGTATATATGTGTCTGGCGTTATTTAGATAACTAATAATATAATAATTAATTTAAACAATTGTGTAAAACATAAAGATAAAGTCAGTCTTGGCTCATGGTAAAAGGGCATATTGGTACAACTGCTGTTGTATGTGTAATTCGTTTGGTGAATACTAGATATTTAAGAGTACTCAATAATAATAATAATATTATATTGAATATATATATATATATATATATATATATATATATATATATATTTTATAAAAAACGAAATATGTAAAATATCAATATAAGATGAACATTTAGTAAAGGGTTAAGGCATAAAAATGCGAAGCTGCAGTAAAGCTGAATATGAGGAAAAATTAAAAAATAAAAAAAGGTATGTAAGAAGCTTTACGTGACAAGTGGACGACACAGACTAAACAACGTTTCGGCTCAATAGGCCTTCATCAGGAACAAACAATAAAAACACACACACACAAATTAATAACGAAACAACCAAAACAAAAACAATCGAAATGTGTTAAAGAAAACAACAACAAAAAGTAAAACTATCCTGTCAAATCCAAAATAAAATCGTAACCAAGTGCGGCTGTCGTGAACGTCGAAAATCGTGCGAAAAAGTGCGTAAATGTAAACAGAACCAGAGGAGTAAACACAAGGGTCAGTGTGCAAACACAAAGGAGAAAGAATCGAATAGTAGACTAACAGGTGTAAAAAGACGCTAAGAGTGAGATGTCTGAGAGTGGGGTACAGTAAAAATAAATGAGGGGTAAGAAGCACAGAAAAAAATTTTTTTATAGAGGAGAAAACTGAAGTGTCTCATAAGGGACTAGAGGAGAAGAACTATAAAAAGCATGGCATAGTAAGTAGACCAAATAACCCAAATATCCCTTTTGCATAGCCTTCTCTACTACACATATTTGGGTTATTTGGTCTACTTACTATGCCATGCTTTTTATAGTTCTTCTCCTCTAGTCCCTTATGAGACACTTCAGTTTTCTCCTCTATAAAAAAATTTTTTTCTGTGCTTCTTACCCCTCATTTATTTTTACTGTACCCCACTCTCAGACATCTCACTCTTAGCGTCTTTTTACACCTGTTAGTCTACTATTCGATTCTTTCTCCTTTGTGTTTGCACACTGACCCTTGTGTTTACTCCTCTGGTTCTGTTTACATTTACGCACTTTTTCGCACGATTTTCGACGTTCACGACAGCCGCACTTGGTTACGATTTTATTTTGGATTTGACAGGATAGTTTTACTTTTTGTTGTTGTTTTCTTTAACACATTTCGATTGTTTTTGTTTTGGTTGTTTCGTTATTAATTTGTGTGTGTGTGTTTTTATTGTTTGTTCCTGATGAAGGCCTATTGAGCCGAAACGTTGTTTAGTCTGTGTCGTCCACTTGTCACGTAAAGCTTCTTACATACCTTTTTTTATTTTTTAATTTTTCCTAAGATGAACATTGCCATATGACCAACAATGGCCAGTTTGTGCGCTTGTCAATTGTACGCACGTGGAACTTGAAACCAAGTGGCATTGATATAATATATATTTGGATGAACTGAGATAGCAAACCAACATATATAAAGGTCTCTATTTGAACAGCAGATGCAGTCAGAGCTACAGTAGGTTGTACAAATCACGTAAAAAACAGGACACATGCTTTCTCTCCGTTTGTTTATTACCTACATAGACTATATATACAAATTAGCCAATCTATCAGAGACAGAGGAGATTAGCGAGCTTCTATTTGTAAATTATCAGACACTATTATATGGAACAATAGAAGACCAACAAGAACACTTAAAAAAACTTAACAGCACGGACACCCAATATACCATGAAAATCAACATCAATAAGACATCTCAAAGGTAAAACAGAAAATCAAAATAACGATGGACGGCAGACAGTTAAAACAAATGGAGAAATGTAAATACCAAGGGAGGCTATGCAACAAAGTCAAAATCGTAGGCTGATGTCACATCACATTCCCAATAAGGAAGAACATTATTATGTTTTTTTTCACGTTCGCCAGATTCTACCTCTGGTGAAGTCCCATAGAGACTCGGTCGGAACTGAATTTAAAATGAACAATTTTAATGCCGGAATGTAAGCTTTTAAGTTTGGGACTGATTCTACCTATCTTATTCATCACCAGAGTCCCGTCACGCCAAGTGGTGTATAGGGAATATGGTGTTAGTAACCATAATTTTTACAGACCTTCGGGATATTATTTTTGAGGTAATGTGGTCGATACTACGCCCGTGCCGATTTAGTTTCCCAGAAAAAATCCGGTACCCATTTAAGGCTGGGTGAACCCGGTAGCCGTCGATCAGGATCGAAACCGACCTCTTGTCCTCTGTACTCCAGTTCACTAACCACTGAGCTATCGCGGCTCCCTCTATCCACAGTGCATAGTATCTGTTGTTGACTGTTTTCCATGCCACAACACAAGGCTACCTAGTATCTTCTCTCTTCGTCGTTGTATTTTGCTAGTTGTAACCAAGTATTCCAACTTTCCTCATCATCATCCTCACCACCATCATCATCATCATCATCATCATCATCATCATCATCATATGCCATACCGGTTGACATAAGCGGTCATGTCCTTTCACAATCTTCAATCCACAGTGCATCGTATGAGTTATGTTGTTGAATGTTTTGCATGCCATGACACCAAAAATAAAACAAGTAAAGTACCCCGGTCACGCCAAGTGGCGTATTGGGAATATGGTGTTAGTGACCATAAATTTTACAGACCGTCGGCACATGATTTTTGGAGTAATGTGGTCGGTATTACGCCCGTGCCGCTTTACTTTCCCAGAAAAAAATCCGGTACCCATTAAAGGCTGGGTGAACCGGAAGCCGTTGGTTGAGATCGCCCTTGTCCTTTGTAGTCCAGTTCACTAAACACTGAGCTATCGCATCTCCCACATGACACCAAGTTATCTAGTATTTTCTCTCTTTGTCGTCCGCGGTCTCTCTTTCCCTGTATTTTGCCAGTTGCAACCAAGTATTCCAACTTTCCTCTTCTCATGATGTGTCAAAAAAAAATGTTGATTGTTTCTTTCTGATGTTTTTAGGAGCTTCCTTTTTTGTGTTGACCTCTTTGAGAATGTCATCACTGGTCATTTTAGCTGTCCACCGAACTTTGCACATTCTTCTGAAAAATCACATCTCTGTGGCCTCTAATCATCTTTTCACTTATTTGTCCATTGTCCATGATTCACTTCCATAGGGCGGAATTGACTCTATATAGCACCGTTGATCTCTTTTTCTTACTTCTATTGACATAGACTTGTTGTATAATGTTTTTCATTATCTGAAATGCAATTTTGGCCTGAGCTATTCTGATTTTTATTTCTGTGGTGCCTCTTTCATCAGATGTTTTTATTCTGCCGAAGTATTTGACGCGTTGTAATTGTTTCAGATTTGTCCAGCGTCTTTTCATGTTTTAAGGTGGCGATAATTGTTTCTTCGATATAATCATTAGTTCTGTTTTCTTACTACTCAGACTGAGGTCTTTTTTTTACTATCATGTCTATCATTTGACTGTCTTATTACAACACTTAAATGTCATTTACAGAGTTTCATTCAAATATTAAACCAACAGCAATGTTAGAAAACTTGTGAACATGAAGTGATAGCAACCTGTTATGCAGTTATTATTGACAAATCTAAATAGTCCCTTCATTTTCTGATAATTTCTTCACTATCTGTTAAGTGTATGGCGATGAACACAATTTTCTTTAAATCACGAGTGTAAATGATAACAGCAACATACGATTGCAACCACGGCGGTTACGTTTGTTCGATTGAGTGATAAAGTCGTGTTCTCAAATTATCTTCATCATCATCATCATCGAGTGCCTTCTCCGCAACTAAGGTTGGCTACCATGGATCGCCATTCTGCTCTGTTTCTTGCTTTGATGGTGCAGGCTGTCATAGACTGACTTGTTCATCTTTTGATGTTACTCGTCCATGTTAGTCTTGGTCTGCCTCTGCCTCTTTACCTTGTATTTTCCCTTCCAATATTACTTTTCGTAGGCTGTTGTTTCTTTTAACATGCCCCAAAAATTTCATTTGTCTTGTCTTAATTGTATTTAGTAGTTCTCTTTGTATTTTAAGTTGTTTTAAAGCTCCATCGTTTGTTTTCTTTTCTTTCCACCCAATTCTACCTATTCTTCTATAAATCCACATTTCAAAGGCTTCAATTTTTTGTTCTGTTTTCTTGTCTAATGTCCATGTTTCTGAACTATACAGGAATATTGAGAAGATGTAACATTTTGTCATTGTTAGTTTCAGCCCTGCTGATATTTGTTTTGTCGTTAGTATATTTTTCATGGCATTAAAATTACTTTTTGCCATACCTATTCTTTTGTTTATTTCAATTTTACATTTTCCATCATTGGTTATGGTATGTCCAAGGTAGTTGTAGCTCTGGGCTGTCTACAGATGTATTCCCTCAACTGTGATATTTAATTGTAGGTCTTGAGAATTTTCTTTGTTTATGATCATAGTTTTAGTCTTTTTGATATTCATATCTAATCCATATTTTTTGCTTGATATGTTTATCACATTAAGCAATTGTTGTAGGTCTTTAGGATTTTCTATCAGCATATCTTAGGTTATTGATTATCTTTCCTTTAATGTTTAGGCCTGGCATCTCTGAGATGTTTTTAAAGATTTGCTCAGTGTATAGATTGAACAAGCTTGGTGATAGGATGCATCATTGTCTTATTCCTCTTTTTATGTCCATGGGTGTAGAGTTCTCCTTGTTATATTTTATTATTGCTGTTTGCTCCCAGCACAAATTACATATTAGTCGTATGTCTGTGTCGTCTAGATTTATATCCTTTAGGCAGTCTATAAGTTGGTTATGGTGTATTCAACCGAAAGCTTTGGTGTAGTCTATGAAGCAGAGATATATTGGACTGGTTTGTTCACTTCTATGTACTTTTCAATCAATGTTCTCATGCTAAATATGGCTTCTTTTGTGCCACTGTTTTTCTTGAATCCAAATTGTTGCTCATCTAATTCAGTATTGATTTTATTTGAATTCTTCCCTGTATAACTTTTAGTAAAATTTGTGTTACCTGGCTCATTAGGCTTATTGTTCTGAAATCACTGCTTTCAACTGCACCATTCTTTTTAGGCAATGCAATGAAAGTTGATATTTTTAGTTTGTTTGGTATGTATCCTGTATGGTATATGTCATTGCATATGTCTGTGATCACTTCGACGCCAAACTCTTCTAGAGCCTGTATCATCTCTATCTGTATATTGTCAGGTCCTGCTACATTTCCCTTTTTCATTGTTTTTATAGCTTTTTCTACTTCAGATTTCAGGATTTGATAGTTGTATGTACATTTTATGTCTGGCTTTTTATCCCTTTCGTCATGAAATATTTCTGTTATATATTCTTGCCATCTGTCTATTATATCTTTGTTGTCTGTTAGCATTCTTCCCTCTTTGTTTGCAAAACATCAGTTTCCTGCAGCTTTTTTTGTCTCTATCAGTCATTCTCTTTATTTCTGTGTGCTTCTTTCTTAAGTTTTGTTTACTTTCAATAGTTTCGACTTCTAGACATCTTTGGTTGACCAAGTCTTCTTTTGCCTTTTTGCACATTCTCCGTATTTCATTGTCTATATCCTTGTATCTGGCAGTGTTTTTCGCTTGTCTTCTTTCTTCCATTTTTTCTAAGATTTTGTCAGTTATCCATTTTTGTTTTTTGTTACTTTCCTTTTTGGGCAAGGTGTTGCAGGATTCTTGCATGCTATTTTTATGCATTGTCATTTTGTTGTGACTTTTTCCTCAGGATTTTCTCTTCTGTACTGCTCAATCCTCTCTTCTAGCAACTTCTGATATGTGTTCTTTACTTGTACAGTATAAGTTTCTTGTACATCTTTCTGGTTTAACGCTGTTATATCTATTGGTTTTGCCGAATTAGTTTTTTGTTTGTTTCTCTTTAATTTGATTTTCATTGTTATCATTACAGGATTGTGAACTGAATTAATATCTGCTCCTGGGTAGGCAAATTATCTTAAGAGTCCATAATCTATCGAAATAAGTGATTTATTTAATAATCTATAGCTTACGTTCATCATTATATCATCTGGCATCTCTGATCTATCAAAGTTCTAACTGCTTTAATATTTTTTTTTTCCACTGCTAGTTTTTTTTATTTGCGGAGTGTTGTGTTGGGGGGGGGGGTGTGGTGGTGAGGGGGAATGTCGTTGACACAAATCATGTACCTTCTGTTTGTATTATACTGTAGGTTATCATGACCAGGGAACACTTTGTATTGTTTTATTATTTAGAATTACGTAGAACGAAGCATGCCTGCATTTTGCTGACGTTAATTTGCTGTTTAGATAACCATAAATTAAACTAAACATATGACTAAACCTATCTGACTTCTCCTTACACAAGTTTTAAATTAGCGTGACGAAGGAGCAAATACACATGACTTCTCTTTACACAAGTTTTAAATTAGCGTGACGAAGGAGCAAATACACATGACTTCTCTTTACACAATGTTAGCGTGAACATACATTGTTTATATCTTCTCACTGATTGGTAAAGGGACAAAGGCGAATGAAAAAAATGTCCTCCCATGCGTTATTGAGCGCCAGAGGAAAAAAAAAACCCACCAAGATTCGACTGAATGCAAATTGGTCAACAGGTGTGATTACACTAATGTGTTGAAAACAAAATCGAAATATATCATCATGTTTCATCAGAATGTCGCAACGTTTACAAAGAATGGAAGAGCGTCGTTGGGAAACGTCTTCATTCACTTATAAGTAGAATATATGCGGGGGACTGGTTGGTCTCGATGCAAGACGCCGGCCTCGAGACAGAGAGGTTGTGAGTTGAGATCCCGGCTGCACTGGTTTGGATTTTTATTTGTGATTTCTCTCTGCGCCACCTCTGGTCTTAGCAGCGAGGCCTGGCTTGAAACGTCAATTACTCATCGACGGAAAAAATATGAGTACCTCCAAAGGCCTGCCTGCGTGGTGAGGGACTCTGTGCATACGTCTGGTAGGAAAAAAACGGACTAACACGAAAAATTGAGTTCGTGGTCTCTAGGGTCTTCGTCAGAGGTGAAAGCTGGTGAACGCAACAATTACAAAAAATTCGTTGCATTGTTTTCGCATCTTAAAATCCGGTGTATGCTTTTATTCGAGACTGCTACGTCCACTTTGTTATTTCTTGACTGTCCTTGCAGGGCAACAGTTGTTTGTAGTTAGATGGGATCATTTTCTATGATCCCAATAATAAAACATTCGTGACACGAAACGAGAACGTTTATGTGTAGACTCTCTCTCTCTCTCTCTCTCTCTCTCTCTGTGTGTGTGTGTGTGTGTAAGGGGGACACTTTAACAGATTTGGGCAGGTTAACACAAGACAGTAATGAACGGATAATATTTACTTATGAAAACATGTGTACATCGATAAGTAAATTAAAGTGAAGGAGAACTTATTATCAATAACAATTGTCGCTACTGATGTTACATCACCTCTAGAGTATTCCGAGCGGTTCTACGATTTATGATCAACATCCGATCCAAACTTTTGCCATCGAAAATGTGATATAGAGATGTAGAGAAATAAATATACAAGGCAGCAATGGCATTGTAGACAGCAGGAAGCCAAAAGCGGAACTGATACACAAATGTAGAAATATAGATTTAATAAAGGGCTTTATCATCTACACCAGCAGATATAGCACATGATAATGATGGTAAAGACTACAGATTCACTCAGTTTCAATTGTCTTTTATTTTCTCTGTCTCGAGGAGTTAACATATTGAGGAGAATGGCTATCTGTTTACTCATCATCCTAAAAAAAAACACATTTTTCTTTCTTCTCAGATGTTATTATTGAATCCTAAAGAAAGTGGCCAGGAATGTTTTTTTCTTCAGTGTTCTCTAACAGAATTCACAAAGATCACTGAGACATATCTGTCATATCGCCCATATGTTAATGTAAGGTCCCTCTACACTTTGCTGGAAAAATATGGTGTTCGTAACGTAAAGCAAAAGTAAAGGTTCCTTTCACGCCTTTCTTACTGTATGGCGAATATGGTGTTAATAACGTCAATGTTCCCTCCCGCCTTGCTTGGTGTATGGCGAATATGGTGTTAATAACGTCAATGTTCCCTCCCGCCTTGCTTGGTGTATGGGAACATTGTGCTAGTAACCCTTTTTTTCCACAGTGCCAGTGCTCATGTTTTATTGCCAACATATATATATATATATATATATATATATATATATAAAGTAAAGTAACCACGTCACGCCAAGTGGCGTATAGGGAAATATGGTGTTAGTGACCCTATATTTTACAGACCTTCAGCACATGATTTTGGGGTAATGTGGTCGGTATTACGCCCGTGCTGCTTTACTTTCCCAAAAAAAATCCGGTACCCATTTAAGGCTGGGTGAACCCAGAAGCCGTCGGTTGGGATCGAACCCTACCCCTTGACCTTTGTAGTCCAGTTCACAAACCACTGAGCTATCGCGGCTCCCCATATATATATATATATATATATATATATATATTTGTGCTAATGGGGATCTGTTTTGCGCCAATGGCTTTCAGATTTGATGGAAAAAGGAGTGTTCGGGCCAATGCTCTGTAGTTGACATGACACCCATCGTGATGAATGTTATTTTTAAAATCCATCGTCTTCTAGGTCCTCCTAATTTATTTTCTTCATTATTTCTGATTGCTAATGTTCCCTGAAAATGCTATCTGGTATTAGTCGTTTTACGTGTTCAATCTATTGAATTTGTTATTTCTCAATATAACCCAGCACTGATATAGTGATACGTTTAAAACAGCATAAAAGACAAGCATGTTAGAGAATTGTTATTATGGATAGTAATTTTTCAATTTCTTGGATCTTTTTATTGATTTGAATTAGCCTTTTACCAGTAATAACATATTGAAGTTATTTATTTTCAGATGTTTTAGAAATCCAAATAATGAAAAACACACATGTCCTGGAAGAAAAAAAAAAACCAGCCATAAGAATTTAAAAACAATTGGGAATGTTTCAACAAATAAAACAAGGCGTCAGGCAAAGGTGTGCTCTTTAAGAAAAAATATAATTTATTCTTCCTCTTTTCTTCTTTTCTCTTTTCACTGATACCTATCACCGCCAATAATTTAGTATAATGTGAAATTATATTAAGATCTTTGAGAACCATTCTTTTTGGATGTCATGATTTCTCGACAGTCTGTGATCAAAATAGTTTGTCGTTACTTTCCGATTCGTTTGCCACCTAACACATTAGGTCCCTGTTGTGCGTTGAGCCGGATACCAGGCTGTCCCAGATTCTGCCTTTGAGACCTTTGCCGACTCTCAATGCTCCGGTCTTCCTGTCGAGCGCTGTTCAAATAATTAATGACCCCAGTGACAATACACTGACCGAACATTAGGATATATTACAAAAATGGAGCGATTGCTGCACAACAATTTTATGTTATGAAGATACTTCACATACTCAAATATATTAATAGAAAGCGAAGAAAACAAATCAGACATAACATATTCTAGATAAAGTTGTTCAGCAATAAAAAAAAAAAATCTGAATAGCTGAATTCATCCAGGTTCGAGGGGAATTCGTATTTACCATGCAATTTGTGTGAGATGTGGAAATACGCAGACTGGTCAACCGCCCCAATTCCAAAGACAGGAAACCTCTAGCCGTGTACCAATGACAGAACTATTGATCTACTAAACCCATTCTAGCAAAATACTTTTATAGATCTTCACGAAGAGGATAGAACGGAAGCTAGAACACGAACGTCATGTGTTCAAGCAGGTTGCAGACATGGTGGAAGTGAAAACCCTTTATATCTTTACTTCACACAGGCAGTGTCTAATAGAAGAACAAGGAACAAATCCCGTCACACAAAGAGCATTTCTTGTTCAGTGTTAATGTTAGTATTTATGTCACAATCAATACATTTTTTTAGTAATGTAGCCGAATCAACAATAACAATTGGAGTTCGTAATATAAATAATCTAAACGATGCTGATGACACAGTCTTAATCGCTAAGAGTGAAAATGAGTTACAAGAAATGTTGGACATTAAAGTGAAAGAAAGCAAAAATAGGAATGACGTCATGGGACGCACCAAAATGGCAGCTTATTTATATTCGAGCTATGGACTAAGCAATGTTTACTTTGAATACCACGATAAATGTTATTGCAGCGAGTTGGCAGATTTTTGGAAATGTATTCAGGGGTTTGACCATAAATGTTTGTTCACAGTTCGTTAACCTTCGCTGTAGATAAAGTCGTTAATTTCATGACTTGGTTTGTGACATTGGTAGCTAAGGACCTAACTTGTGCAAATGGATGGCATTGGCAAGGATCATTTTGAATCTATGAAGTGGGCTCATTGTGTCAGCAACTCAACTTTTGAACTCAAAAGCATATGTGCTTTTTAACCAAATAACTTTTTTTTTTTTTTGGGACTCAATGAAGATATCCCCGATGGAGGAATAAATTGTACTATTAGTCCCATAAATGATTCGCTTCCAGAGGTTTATGATGTAAACAAAGCAGTTTTTGTCATTGCAAGTGAATAATGTCCACACCTATAATTGGTCAGGATTGGGTAGCAGCAGCAGTTTTATAGCGAACACAGAAAACATCACAGGATTGTGCTGTTCTGAAACAGCTATGCCATGCTACCCTAGAATTGCCTTTAATGGGATTACTGTGACCACAAACCACTCTCCATGTGTGTGCCACGTATTTACACCCCTGAAAGAAATTCTGAATATAACAACATCATGTGCCGTCTGTGATATTAATGACCACATACCAGGAGCCTCCACTATGATTGATACAACTGTTGCACCAAGCACTTCATCAGCAAAGCCATATCTATGGAATGTTCATCTGACATTGTTCTTGAATGATGTCCAAGTTAATGAGACATCAGAATCGTGTGGCGGCAGCTACAAGAAGGGAGCGGAGAACATCATCAATTGTGTTTTTACTAACTACAGGTCATGTGGCTTCTGTTGGATTGGAAATGATAACTTACCACCACTGTGTGTCTATATGTTTGGAATTGGAGTCATCAATGATGGCCTAACATCATAAAGTGCTACGACGATCATCATTTTCGGGAGGACGTAAACTCCCATGGTATATGGTGGATAGGCGGCAGGAACCATTGAAGGCTATGTCTGAAAAGTGTTCCTTCTTGCAGTTTCCTCATATTCCAAGTCCGGCTTGTTGCAGGAGCTACTGAGTTAAGTGCTCTGTGCACACCGTGAGCTGTGTGTCTCATCCGTTTTGATCCTGCTTCGATATCCCGCTTGTTTACGATGAATGATGATATCGTTTGACGGGGAACAGTTGGCTGTGTTCACTTTCTGCACGGTTTCGCCTTATGTCTTTTGGCGTGTGCTGAGACTGCTACGATGGGGACTACAGTTACCTTTCTTTGTTTGGGAGATGAGTTAGTAATTCGGATGATTCCACTGTCACGGGCGGTTGAGCAATTATGGATTTTAATTCGTTTGCTGTGAGACCGAGGCCTTCCATAGCCAATAACAATAGCCAAAGCAAAAATAAAGGACATTGCCTTAATAGCAAAAAGACAGAAGAAATGGTAACAATAAAAAAAAAGACATCACCTCAGTGCAAAATAAAGACAAGTGGAACAATATTAAAACAGGTAAATGAATTTAACTATTTGAAAACTGTGTTAACCTTAGACGGAAGATGTACAAAAGAGGTGAGATGCAGAATGGCTCAGGCAAAAGCAGCTTTCCAAAAAAATGCGGAAGATACTATGCAATCCATTTTTTACAATAGAAACAAGAAAAAGAGTTCTTAAATGTTATGTAGAGCCAGTCTTAACGTATGGATGTGAATCATGGACAATTTCAACAGACAAGAAAATCACTGGAGTCTGTACAAACGTGGTTTTACAGAAGACTGTTGAGAATACCTTGGACAGCTAAGAAGAGTAATGAATATGTTCTGAAAGAGGCCAAAGCAAAAAGAGAGCTAATTTCCAATATTAGGAAGAAACAATCATCATTTTTGGGCCATGAAATGAGAAGGGAACAGCTGAAATATATTGTAACAACTGGGAAAATTGGGGGACGAGAGAAAATTGGGGGAAGTAAAGAGAAAAGATACCAGACAGCTTAAGAGAATGGCTTGGTAGAAGGTCAACAACAGAAATGATAAATAACTGTCGAGATCGAAAGTTGTGGAGAGACATGATCACCTACGCCAGCAGGCCCGGTACTTGATGATGATGAGCCAGCATTACGCCGCTGTTTTTCTTGAACAGAAAAATCCCCGGTATCAATCTAAGGCTGTGAAAGCTTGAGGCCATCATTCGGGATCGAACTCGACCTAATGTCCTCTGTGATTAGTTCATGAACCATCGCTTTGGCACATCTCTCTCACTGAACTTTATTCAGCTCTTAGTATCATCATCATCACCATCATCATCATCATCACCATCAAGTACCGTATGTGATCATGTCTCTCCACAACTTTCTATCTCGAATTGGCTCTTAGTATACGACATTTGTATCACTGGCGAGAATTGTCGAGTCCATTAGAAGGATGGCCATAGTTACTTCAAGGAAGGCAAGAAGAGCGTTCTTTTTTAAATTGTTATTTCCTCAGCCCCTGGGCATCAGTCTATTTTTGTTATCTTCACCAGTTGGTGAATTTGTAACGAGGACAGCGAAAGCACTAGAATTTAGAGTTCGTTGTTCCATTTAGATAATATTAGATACAGGATGACACAAACACTGAGGTAATAGGCGACCATCTTCATTAACAATAAATGTCAGGCCCATGGATGTATACGGTCATGTCCAGCAACGCATGTTCCGTAGCGGTTCTATAACCGATAACTTTCCACTACAGACAGAAGCTGTCTAACAATCTCTGGTGTTCCATTCCCATGTTTCTCTTTTCTTATATCTGGTCGTTACAATAGGTTCGGGTTCCTATTCCCATGCCATAATCTGAGGGGGTAGAATGTTTCTGTGACCAGGAATCGTTGCATACAAATTGGAATTCATCCCCTTGGGGGGAAATAAAACCATTATCTTCTTAACGTGAGGTGTACGACACACTTCCACGACAAAACAATTTCCTAACGCCTTGTGCATTTTCAGATGTTCATCTATTATGTATGCATGTATTTTTAAAAATATCCTTGTACAGATCTATATCTATATTTTATAATGAAGCAAATCCTTCATTCCCTGTATAGTTTAAATATCATGTAAACTATTCTACTCTATCCATCGAATCAGTTTCATTTCTGCCAGGAATTCCCCATATACGCTTCGCCACTTGGCAGAGTATTTCCGAAAACGCTTCGGTAAATTCCGTTGACAAAGTCTCTCCGTGCACACCTTACTCGCTTGCACAAGTGACGGTTCCAAACTTCCTTAGTAGTCTCTTACGACATACATAATAGGTAACAGAAGCTCTCTTTTCCCCCCTCACTCTGGGGGCCACGGTAGTCATATGGGGATATCATACAAATAAATATCATACAAATAAATATCATACAAATAAATATCATACAAATAAATATCATAAAAACATAATTTCTAAAAGTAGAACGAGTCTCAAAGTATAACTGTTAATTATTAACAGTTTTTTTTTAATCTTTCGAATGCCACTGTAAGGTAAGCTCGAATGGTAAGTTTTGTCTCATCAGCTGTGGTCGTTAATTAAAGTGAAAAGATAATTTTCGAAGCAAACATATTTTATGTTTACTTTTCGTAAAGAACACCAGGATTCGAAATACGTTTCATGCAGTTGGCTAGCCTGGACAAGTTGGCTAGCCTGGACAAGTTGGCTAGCCTGGACAAGTTGGCTAGCCTGGACAAGTTGGCTAGCCTGGACAAGTTGGCTAGCCTGGACAAGTTGGCTAGCCTGGACGAGTTGGCTAGCCTGGACAAATTGGCTAGCCTGGACAAGTTGGCTAGCCTGGACAAGTTGGCTAGCCTGGACAAGTTGGCTAGCCTGGACAAGTTGGCTAGCCTGGACAAGTTGGCTAGCCTGGACAAGTTGGCTAGCCTGGACAAGTTGGCTAGCCTGGACAAGTTGGCTAGCCTGGACAAGTTGGCTAGCCTGGACAAATTGGCTAGCCTGGACAAGTTGGCTAGCCTGGACAAGTTGGCTAGCCTGGACAAGTTGGCTAGCCTGGACAAGTTGGCTAGCCTGGACAAGTTGGATAGCCTGGACAAGTTGGCTAGCCTGGACAAGTTGGCTAGCCTGGACAAGTTGGCTAGCCTGGACAAGTTGGCTAGCCTGGACAAGTTGGCTAGCCTGGACAAGTTGGCTAGCCTGGACAAGTTGGCTAGCCTGGACAAATTGGCTAGCCTGGACAAGTTGGCTAGCCTGGACAAGTTGGCTAGCCTGGACAAGTTGGCTAGCCTGGACAAGTTGGCTAGCCTGGACAAGTTGGCTAGCCTGGACAAGTTGGCTAGCCTGGACAAGTTGGCTAGCCTGGCCTGTTGTAAAAGATGTAAGGTCTCGGAAGGAGAGAAAATAGAGAAAGAGTGTGTGTGTGTGAGAGAGAGAGAGAGAGAGAGAGAGAGAGAGCGATCCATTCAAGATGTAGTAAAAAACAGAAGTGAAAGCCTTAAACATTAATGTATTCTATAAATTAATATCACACATATACAAAAAAATAAATATAGAAAACAATGTATTCTATAAATATTAATTCCATAAATTAATACTCCAAATACAGTAATGACACGAGTAACCCTTACTTGTAACTCAAAGCAAAGTTAGAAATGAAGAAGCTCAAAATAGATTGGAACACACATAGGAACCCTTATTATAAGTAATATTGGAAGGGAAAATACAAGGCAAATTAGGCAGATGCAGACCAAGACTAACATGGACGAGTAACATCAAAAGATGGACAAGTCAACCTATGACAATCTGCACCATCAAAGTAAGAGACAGGGTGGAATGGCGCTCTATGATAGCCAACCTTCGATGCGGAGACGGCACTCAATGATGATGATAATGAGCACCAAAAGAGAGAATTGAAGGAAGCTGGCTGCAACCTCGCCGTGATATGGGATAGAAGGAAAAGGGTTATTTCTTGGTTCTTTCATGTCAATGTGCTTGGTGCAAGGTGGTCTAGAAGTAAGACGTCGGCCTCTAGACAAGAAGGTCCCGGATTCGATTCTCACCACAGGCTGTGAAAAAAAAAAAATCGAATCCGTGACTTTATCCTTCATCTCTCTCTCTGGGTAGTGAGATCCGATGTCTAGCCCTCTCTTGTGTAGTGAGATCCGATGTCTAGCCCTCTCTTGTGTAGTGAGATCCGATGTCTAGCCCTCTCTTGTGTAGTGAGATCCGATGTCTAGGCCTCTCTTGTGTAGTGAGATCCGATGTCTAGCCCTCTCTTGGGTAGTGAGATCCGATGTCTAGGCCTCTCTTGGGTAGTGAGATCCGATGTCTAGGCCTCTCTTGTGTAGTGAGATCCGATGTCTAGCCCTCTCTTGGGTAGTGAGATCCGATGTCTAGGCCTCTCTTGTGTAGTGAGATCCGATGTCTAGCCCTCTCTTGTGTAGTGAGATCCGATGTCTAGCCCTCTCTGGGTAGTGAGATCCGATGTCTAGCCCTCTCTGGGTAGTGAGATCCGATGTCTAGCCCTCTCTGGGTAGTGAGATCCCATGTCTAGCCCTCTCTGGGTAGTGAGATCCGATGTCTAGCCCTCTCTGGGTAGTGAGATCCGATGTCTAGCCCTCTAGAAAAAAAGGCGAAAAACGGGAGGTTTCGTGTGCACTCTGCGCACTTTACTGGGCTCTTGGTAGTTGGAAATCGAAAAGAGTAGGCCAAAAGTGGCCGCTGACCGGGAAAACATTAAAGGGAAAATCTACCAAAAACGTTAACAACTCTCGAAGATAAAAATATTAGAGTACTTCTAAAATCGCGGGATATCTGCCTGTATGGTGGGGGATACCTGAACACACGGCTGCCAGTGTTAAAAATAGGAAAAAGGGATATTCACACAAAATTCACTGAGCTAGAGATATATAGCTGGTGAAGGCAGACAATGTGATTTGCTTTATCAGCACACCAAGTCCAATAATTCCTGACTTCGCTTGTGTTCACAACAAGACTTCGTCCATTGCATTATAAAATCTTGTAAAGGGGAAAAAAATAAAAAAATCGAAAATGAAGGAGCTAGATTATCATCTACATCTATGTAATCAAAAAGCGAAGTATCATTCTATAGTGTTAACTGTGATCAATGTGCAGCTTTCTAATAGCAAATAGAAAATGAAGGGGGGAAAAAAAGCAGTAACACCTGTTCACACTTTCAGCATTGTAATTTCACATCTTGAAAGAGTGTTATAAGCTGTCTCTACAATTTAATAATTACAATAAGACGAAATGAATAAAAAAAAATTATTGACATTTTAATTTCCATACATTTTATGATTGTGACGGAGATATATAGTTTGACTTTGCAATTAATCATGTAAGCGACATCTTTGATACATTCTTTTTCTTTACTACCTCACTTGCCTTTCAGTAATTGACAATTTTTTCAATTTCCAAATACGTTCTGTCAGGCTTTCCTTAAGCAAATTCTAACAACCAAATGTAGCTAAAGCAAAATGTCACGGCTGGCATTTTTTTCCATTAAATTTCATATTTGGAATTTTTGCTACAATAAGGATGGGGCAATATATATTATTAGAACGGCGATGTCATTTGCAATTATTCCACAATTGGAACCAACACATGTGTGCTAAAACAAGTTATTTTTTATGTCCTCTGAAGGCATAGATTACACAAGAGGGTGGGAGGGACAGAGAGAGAGAGAGAGAGAGAGAGAGAGAGAGAGAGAGAGAGAGAGGGAGAGAGAGATACCAGGGCAAGAACTTGATAGAAAATAGCTGCTTCAAGCTATGGGGAAAATCAATATTTCTTTCTTTGTCCAATCTGTGTCTTAACACTACAGACAATCCACTATCTTTGCTTCGTTTTATAGGAAAGGTATAATTTTACTTGAGTTCGTATATCTCATTTCTGGCAAAGCATTATTTAATTTTGGAGCCGCGATAGCTCAGTCGCTAGTGAACTGGACTACAAAGAGCTAGAGGTCGGGTTCGATCCTGATCTACAGCTTTAGGGTTCACTCAGCCTTAAATGGGTGCCGGATTTTTTTCTTGGAAAGTAATGCGACACGGGCGTAATACTAAGGGTGACTAGACGTCCTGATTTTTCAGGGACATCTCCGATTTTTTACTGTTTTTTTTTTCAACCTTTGTCCCGGATTTGTTACTGTCCTTAATTTGTCCAGATTTTAGCCAATTTTATAGCTTTTGTCCCGGATTTGTTAAAATACATTAGGGACACAAACGTTTACCAATTTAGCCAATATAGTAAAATTTCGACTTAAAAATATGCATTATTCCGTTGTTGTGTAGAAAATGTTTTAAAAAGTTGAACAGACTGTTCATTTGGAGAAACAGTAACAGTAAAATGCGCTCCAAGTTTTAAATCTTGTAGACTGAAACTGAAATACTGATCAGAAAAGTTCAGCAACTCTGCTTCGCTTTCCATTTAAGTGAGTATCACTAATGTTTTTTTGTTTTTTTTATCCCCTGATAACGTTTTGTAAGCCTATATTGTTAGGTTTTTAATTAGCTTTCAAATATATGTATTATTCACTTGAAAAAGACGGAAGAAATTTCATTTTATAGATGGAAAATTGAAGTCAAATTAATCCGGATTAGGGTTTCAAAAATATGGTCGCCTTAGTAATACCGACCACATTACCCCAAAAATTATGTGCCGAAGGTCTATAAAAATGATGGCCACTAACACCATTTTCCCTTTACGGAATTTGGCGTGACGGGGCTCTTTACTTTGTTATTTAATTTGCTTGAACTATTGTTTTTTAAAAGATTCTAGTTAACTGCATAGATAGAAGTCAGGTGCAGTGAATGAGCTGATTGCAACCAATGGCATGGAGCTGACTACTGAGGACAACGACAGTGTGTGTGTATGTGTGTGTGTGATATCACAACGAGCAGCACCAACAAGAGAGAAATGAAGGAAGCTGGATGCAACCTCGGCGAGTTAAGGGATAGAAGGGAAAGAGGTTTTACTTGGTTCTTTCATATCAAAGTGCTTTGTGTGTGGGGGGGGGGGGGGGGGGGGGGGGAGAAGCGTGCTAGGGCTGTGTATGTGTGTGTACATATGTGTGTGAACACTTGCATATGTATTCTGAAAATAAATTTTGCCTTTTAGTGCAATTAATTAAACCAAAGCTGCAACAATGATGTCTTTTTATACACACATACACACCACAACACACAGATTTGCAGATTCTTCAAGATGACTCCGTGATAACTGGCTTCAGTAACCATGCCCTTGTCTCTGAATTTTTCATTTCAGCTGTTGATTTCGCGTGAAGCCTCTTAAGCTGTCTGGTACGTTTTTCTATGTTTTTTTTCTGTCTCTTCTTTCCTAAATCTTTCCATTTCGTCACATATTCAAAGTTGTAAATATAAATGGCTTTTTTTTTCAAACGTTATCTAAAACGTTGTTATCCCATTCTATCGAATAGGAAATCATGTTATCATATGAGACTAAGCTTCTGAAACTCTGGTACATTTACATTTCTAAATAGATATTATATTTTAACACATTAAACCATTGTTATATTTATCACATTGGTGGCTTTGGTAGCCTAGTTTGGAAAACCACCCAACTGGGTTACCGAAGTTCGGACAACCCGTGTTCGATTCCCGCTGGAAGCAGTGTGAGTTGTAATCGTGGTTGGAAAAAAATACCCCAGCGGTAGACCCAGCCGTTGGCAGAAATGGGTACCAGAGTAGTACTCTGGGAAGGTGAGGAATGCCGCCTCGCATCGCGAGTTTCGATGCTTGAAGCGACACTATCCAGAAGTCTCCGAACACTTCAGGATAGGTGGCATCACATATGGGCGAAAATTTGCGTGCTAAGAACCCGATTTAAGTCTCGTAATTAGAGTTATATTTATCACATTAAACTATATACTTTTATCTATCACATTAAAATACGTATACTTATATTTATCACATTAAATTAGATACTTCTATCTATCACATTAAAATATGCATTCTGATATTTATCACATTAAACTAAGATACTTACATTTATTACATTAAACTATATACTTCTATCTATCACATTAAAATATGTACTCTTATATTTATCACATTAAACTAGATACTACATTTTTCAAATGACAATTAAAAACAGTCAGTAAATCTATAAAGTTCACGGATTTTACCCAGAAAACACTACTAGGGTTAAAAAAAAAATTAATTAGTAGATTAAATGAAAAAGTTAAAAAAGTAAAGTACCCCCGTCACGCCAAGTGGCGGGGTATAGGGAATATGGTGTTAGTGACAATAAATTTTACAGACCTTCGGCACATGATTTTTGGGGTAATGTGGTCGGTATTACGCCCGTGCCGCTTTACTGGGCACCTTGTATTCATCTGGTCTATTCTTTATGCTTTGTTTATGCACACGGACCTAGGTGAGGACACTTTTAGGTACCTTGTATTAATCTGGTCTATTCTTTATGCTTTATGTATGCACACGGACCTAGGTGAGGACACTTTTAGGTACCTTGTATTCATTTGGCCTATTCTTTATGCTTTGTGTATGCTCACGAACCTAGTTGTGGACACTTCTGGGTATGTATGCTGTAGGTGCACACTTTTATGTGTGTGCGCGCACAAGTATGGGTGTAGCCGTATATATATATATATATATATATATATATATATATATATATATATATATATATAATAATGTGTATATATTGCAATATATATATATTGTAATATATTATATATGTATAAGTACGGAAGCGAAAAGGACAATTTACAAATCAATTTTTCTACCAACTCTGTGCTACCAGTGCCAGAATTGGAAGCTGGACTCTAGAACAATAAGAGAGATAACGACCACCGAAATGAAATGTGTCAGAAAAATGACAGGGAACAGCTTAATTGACAGAGTAAGAAACACTGACCTGAGGAAGAAATTCGAAATTGAACCAGCCATAGAATACATAAAGAAACAACAGATAGATTGGTTCGGTCACATAACAAGACAACAAGAACTAACAATGACTCAAACAGCCAAAAAGAAACGCTACGAAAACGCCAGGATAAGATGAAGACAGAGAAAGAGATGGATAAAGGGAATACTAGAGTCACTAGGAGGGATAACACCAGAAGAGGCCAACAGAAGAGCAAAGAATCGCAGATTGTATCTCCCCTCGACGTCGACGGCACAGCAGGAAGGATAGAAGAAGAAGATATATATGTGTGTGTATATGTATATGTGTATGTGCGTATATATGTATATACGTCATATGTATATATGGGGATATATATATATATATATATTTATGGTGGTGTATGTATATATATAAATATATATATATATGTGTGTGTGTGTGTGTGTGTGTGTGTGTGTGTGTGTACAAGTCTGTGTGTTCTCGCACGGTTTTATATACGGAGATACGTGTAGACATTGCCGGTGGCGTTACAATTGAAGTAACCCTATATAATATTCCCCCCCCCCCTTTACATATTTTTTTAGAGCCCTTCCATCTGTGTGTTTTGACCCTTCCATTAGCATACATTAGCTACAACGGGTATCGCGCGTACTATCGCTCATTCTCCTTCTGCTCACATCGCAGTATACAGGGAAGACATTTTTATTTTTATGTCTCATTCTATTTCGTAATTATTCTATTTTAGATACTCCATTATTAGTTAGCTATGTAGGGCTAATTTTGTTTACTTACTTATCTCTGTGTGTTTTTTGTGTGTTAGTTCCTGCTGAAGGTCTAATGAGCCGAAACGTTGTTCAAATTTGTGCCGTCCATTAATTACGTAAAGCTTTAACCATACAATTTGTGTTTTAATTTCTCCTCCACTGTATTCCCTAGTATAACCGTAATATAATTCAAATAATTCAAACCTAATGAGGCTTCAATGTCTTGGGAGGTCAAACCTACTACAACCGGAAAACGGCATCTATCAACCTTACAATGTGTATGAAAACTAAGTAGGTCATTTTTGCAATCAACTCCTCGTTACCATGACAACAGAAGAATGACTGATAAGATGGCGTTCTATCTCTTTAGTGAAATATTTAAAAGTAGAGCCAATAGAAAAATGTCATATATAGAGATTTCTTGAGATCACTCCACTGCGTCTTTATATTTACAAAAATGACAAAACGGTAAGATATGTTTATTAGCAGGAAATCCAAGCCTTCTTTCATAACTTATAATGCAAATAATTAAGATGTTACGAGAAAATAATTAATTTAGAGAAATAATTGCAGAAACTATTTGCACAGCGTAAAATGCTGTAATATCGTAAATTATCAGGTTAAAGGTCCACTTAAAGTTCGTTATTACTTCCTTACCTGCTCAAGTTTTGAACCCACCGTCTCTGGCTGGTATACACATAAACACACATAGCGCACCTGATAGGTAAACTAATCATTTGTATGTGATCCTAACATTCTGTTAAATAAAAACGAATTTAATCTGGAAGTATATGCAACGGTACAGTTTTAATTATGATTGTGCTATAACATTTCATAAGAAATTTAACAGTTTGCATAGGACAAAGATCCAATGCCAGCATTGTTTCAGAAAAAAAGTAAATATTGCCAAATAATTTGCCATATTCTGTAAAGGATATTTTTTTTTTTTTAAATCAACAAATTGAGTGAAACAAAGTACTAAGGGCCGAATAGAAAAAACAATTAGGTGATAAAGAACCAAGACAAGATTGAAAGTACAGAATGCATGAAATTCTCAAATTCATACCAGACAGAAAATGTGAAATTTTTTTTGTAATGGCTATCGATCGCCCAAAATCAAACGATGAGGACATAAATCAAACATTGACAACGTATCTTTAGCGATGCTTATGTGATGTTTCCTACGTTAAAGAAAGTCTGATATTCTGAATAAAGTTCAAACAGGACTTATGTTGATACATACAGCTGTATCTTTCCTGTTTGTCTTTTGTGCTCTTACTTATGACTTTCACCACCTGTCTTAGTACAGTGTGTCTTATATGTCTGCAATTATAACTTTACCATACATTAAGTTATAATGCCCGCATATTTTTAACCGTATCACTCCTATAGTCGGATGCATGGGGCCGAAAAACGCAGATATCGCAGCTTGATGCAAATTGAAAACCGCGACACAACGCAAATTGCGTTCACATAGTGCCTTGTGCCTACTGGCCTCGAAGAGATCGAGCAATCACCGCATGAAGAAGAGGAATGTGTCTGAACTTCAACTTTCATCATCTATCTTAATATTGTTTGTCTTATGTATCTCATTGTCTAAACTTACGATTGCATCATCGTCCTGCTTTTCTCTTATATATCTCATTGTCTGAACGACTTTTACCATCAATCACAATGTACTGTCTGTCTTATGTATCTCAATGTTTGAACTAACGAGGCACTTCATAAATGCAAACCACATGAAAACACCACAGTTTTAGGGAATTTTAACGCAAAAGTAGGAAAGGAAAGAGTTGAGGAAGTAGTTGGTCATTATGGTTTAGGCGAGAGGAATGAAAGAGGTGAGAAACTTATTGACTGGGCAAGAACACACAACATGATGATAGGAAACACCTGGTTTAAGCAACATCCAAGACGTCTGTGGACATGTAAAAGCCCAGAGGACAACGCATGTAATCAAATTGATTATATAATGATAAGCAATAGATTTAGAAACAGTCTGGTGTGTGAAAACTAGACCAGGGGCAGATTGCAATAGTGATCATGTACCAGTTGTGGAAAAGCTTAGAGTAAAATTAAAAACAACAAAACGAGCCTCAGTTAACATCATGTTACATTTAGATTTACTAAAATCAGAAAGAAGCTGCAAGACAAATATAAAATCACAATTCAGAACCGGTAATTTGCAATAGAGAAGATACAAAGCATTGATGAACAGTGGGAAATGCTAAAAGAATCAATGCAACAAACATCAAAAAAGTTCATACCACCAGTGAGGACAAATTCAAGAAAGAAATGGATGACAGATGACATTTTGCAGCTAATGGATATAAGAAGAAGAAATAAAGGAAATAAAGATGAGTATAAGAGATTAAATACAGAAATTGTAGTAAAATGCAATGAAGCAAAAGAAGCATAGCTAAAAGAGAGATGCAAATAGATTGAAATGCAACAAAAAGGAGATGCTAAAGTTACATACAAACAAATAACAGGAAGAAAAACGCAATAAAAAAAACTGGATGCCTAAGATCAAAGGAAGGAGAACTGTTGATTGATAAAAAAAACATAAGAGAACGATGGACAGAATACATTAAAGATCTTTATAATGATGAACGAACGGAAGTAAATATTAAGGATAATGGAGAAAGACCAGAAATACTCAGAGAAGAAGTGGAAGACGCCTTGCGCAATATGAAAGCAGGCAAAGCTCCTGGACCAAATAATATAACTAAAGAAGAGATTGAAGCCGTGGATAATTTTGAAATAGAAGTAATAACAAAAATATTGAATGATATCTACAACAGCGGATATATACCAGACGACATGCTCAAATCAATATTCATAGCCCTACCAAAGAAATCGGGTGCGTTTGAATGCGATGATCATCGCACAATAGGCCTTATGAGTCATATGACTAAGATATTACTAAGAATCAACATGCGAAGAGTGCGAAACAAAATCAGTTCAGAAATTAGCGATGAACAATGTGGTTTTGTTAGAGATAAAGGAAAAAGTAATGCCATTTATATCATAAGATCTTTAGTAGAAAGAGCCATAGAGGTGAAAACAGATCTATACCTATGTTTCATAGATTACACCAAGGCATTTGACAAAGTAAAGCACCAAGAAATAATCAAAATTTTAGAAAGCATAAACTTAGACAGCAAAAATATAAGAATAATAAAGAACATGTACTGGCAACAAACAGCGGCCATAAGATGTGGAAAGCAATTGGGAATGTTTCAACAAATAAAACAGGGTGTTAGACAAGGTTGTGTGCTGTCACCAGATTTGTTTAATATTTATAGTGAGATTATTTTAGGATCCATAAGGGGCATGCCTGGAATAACAATTGGAGTTCATAATATAAATAATCTAAGGTATGCTGATGATACAGTCATCATCATCTTATCGCTAAGAGTGAAAATGAGTTACAAGAAATGTTGGACATTATAGTGAAAGAAAGCAAAAATAAAGGACTCAGCCTTAATAGAAAAAAGACAGAGGTAATGGTAACAACAAAGAAAAAGACATCACCTCAGTGCAAAATAAAGACAAGTGGAACAATATTAAAACAGGTAAATGAATTTAAATATTTGGGAACTTTGTTAACCTCAAACGGAAGATGTACATAAGAGGTGAGATGCAGAATGGCTCAGGCAAAAGCAGCTTTCCAAAAAATGAGGAAGATGCTATGCAATCCATTTTTGACAATAGAAACAAGAAAAAGAGTTCTTAAATGTTATGTAGAGCCAGTCTTAACATATGGATGCGAATCATTGACAATAGGACAACAGACAAGAAAATCACTGGAGTCTGTAGAAATGTGGTTTTACAGAAGAATATTGAGAGTACCATGGACAGCTAAGAAGAGTAATGAAGATGTTCTGAGAGAGGTCAAAGCAAAAAGAGAGCTAATTTCCAATATTAAGAAGAAACAATCATAATTTTTTAGCCATGTAATGAGAAGAGAACAACTGGAATATATTGTAACAACTGTAAAAATTGAGGGACGAAGAGATAGAGGGAAGCAAAGAGAAAAAATAACAGACAGCTTAAGAGAATGGCTTGGCAGAAGGTTAACAACAGAAATGATAAATAGCTGCCGAGATCGAAAGTTGTGGAGAGACATGATCACCTACACCAGCACTTAGGCCCGGTACTTGATGATGATCTTAATATTGTTTGTTTTATGTATCTCATTTTCTGTACTTATGATTTTCATCATCTATCTTAATATTATATTGCCTGTCTTATGTTTCTCATTGTTTGAATTGACCGCTTTCATTACATAATAATACATTATAGTAAACTTTAAACTTTAACTTTTAACTTTAAACTAAAAAAACACAAAGCAGTGCTATCAACAGACTGTGACTTAACAACCATCTAGTGCCATGCTTGCCGGCTTTGGTGATCATCTCTCTACAACTTTCTATTAATACAATTGTTTTCCCATTCTTCTTTTGACGTTCTACCATGCTATTTTAAGCTGATATTTTCTCTTGATTTTCCTCTGCCTTTTCTTCTATTCAAGGTGTCACACCATGATCCATTCAGCTTTTCCCTTATCATTATTTGATCAAAGACGATTATTGTGTCCTTTTTTTTTATAGCAAGCTTTCCTTTTGCCATGGTCTCTTGTAGAATACCAACGTGATACTTTTAGATGTAACTGTATTCTTTTACGTAAAACATTTCCGATGCCGACACAGAATTTACCTTCAATATTTTACAATTTTACAAGTTGAAGAAATGTGGTTTTACAGAAGAATGTTGAGTATGCCGTGGACAGTTGAGAAGAGTAATGATAACGTACTGAAAGAGGCCAAAACAAAGAAAGGAAAATTTCCAAAATTACGAAGACAAAGTCATCATTTTTTTGGCCATGTAATGAGAAGGAAGCAGTTGGAATATATTGTGATAACTGGGAAAGTTGAGGGACGAAGAGATAGAGGGAAGCAAGGAGAAAAGATACCAGACAGCTTAAGAGAATGGCTAGGCAGAAGGTCAACAATCAGAAATTATAAATAACTATCCGGATCGAGAGTTGTGGAGAGACATGATCGCATACGCCAGCAAGCATTTTTACTTGATGTTGTTAATATTAAAATGGTTCTAAATTACATTTAGAAACACTTTTTTATTGCTTATATTTCTAAAATGGTCTGCCTAAGAAATAATAGAAAGAAAAACAAATACACATTTTATTTAAAGGAGCTCAGATTAGCAAAATAACGTTCAGCAAATGAAGACAGCTTAAAATACATGTAAAAGTACAAAAGTTAATATTTTTCACCAAAATAATCTCTTTCGTTTATTTAAGTCTGGAAATCTCATTCGCTTTCATGCCTGGACTGAAAGTCTGGGAGGCAAGGAAGAGACGAATATCAGGATAGATTGCCTGGATCAATAGGTTAGTAATTGTTGGGCCTCCCACGCGCTGACAATGTCAACGTCTTGGAGGACTCAATCTAGATTATTGGATGAGAGGTCAATAGAGAGCAAAGCGGACAGAAAGAAAGTGCTGGCGAAATGAGTGAGAGAAGGAGGTGTAAACGTATCAAGGGAGATGATAATGAGTGAAATTGCAATAGAAAGAGTGGGGCTTTGCGGGGCAATATCATCTAATATTATATGGAGTGAGAGAAAAGAGAGGTGACTGGGAAATAAGGGGGTAGTGTGCGGGGGTAAAACCAGCTACTGCGATGAAGATGTGAGAACAAATGGAAAATAAATGGGAGAAATTAGCTAAAAAAATAAAAACACGACAAAAAAATGTGACAAAGAATATATGTGCTTTACGTTGTAGAAAAATAATACAATACGTTACCGATTTTGCAGCAAAACATACAAAAAAAGCACCTGCAGTAAAACAAGCAAATAAATGAAACTAATAGTAATAACATAAAGTAATCGGAAGAAACAAATGGTCATCAACATGCTTGCTGGCAGAAGTGAATATGTCTCCCCATACATTTCTGACTACATGCTCTTTTCTATTTCTTCACTTGTTTCCTCCAACTCTTTCACCCTCCATTTTTTTCGCAGTTGTGACAAAATATTCCAGCTGTTTTCCTTTCATTACGTTCTCTAAAGACAATGAACATAAAATATATATATTTTTTTGTCTTTGCGTTTTTGTATAAATGGCTTTAGTTATTGTGCCGGGACAAGCAGCAACATCTTAGTGAAGTGCTTAAACTTCGTAGTACCAGCGAGTGCCCTTGGCATGGCTGAGAATTTCAAATTTCACATTTTAATGATGTTAGAGGCTAAATTTTGGAAATTTTGAGTGAGCACCGGCTGCAATCTGCCCGTAACGACCCTCGGTGCTTCTTTTTCTACACGATTTGATACAAAGCCTGTGTTTGAACGTTAGACCATACTGTGATGATATAACCAACGATCAGTTTTTCCTGAGCTCAGAGGTAACGCTAGAAGAAAGAGAAATCTAGGCAAGCAGTTCACGTGCTAGCGACCACCTTCCACCCCAATCAAACATTACTCTATATAAACAATAGAATTAGATTTTGTGACCCACATTCCCTAACAAACACACTTTAATTAGCATCATTGTTTTGAGCAACGTTGTTTGATCAATTTGTGTAGAATATAATTGAAACTAACGACTTTTGTGATCATGAGCTGTTCACTTTAAATTAATTATTCTATATTTAGACAGTTCGCGTCAACTCTCGATTAGTTTATAGAATTTTTTGTTGCTGTTTGAGTAGATTTCACGGCACTTCAGGCAAACCAATAGGTGGTCAGTCAGCAGATTAGAAGTGTATGCGCTTTGCTGGTTGTACATACACTTAGCCTATTTTTGTGCTGTCATGATAACGAGTTGCAGTCTGAAGACTACGACCTCATTGACAACCACATCGATATTCGGATTAAAATCAATTACGGCATTAAGACAATGAAATTTTGACCATTATCTCCACCATAGGGCGTCCTACCATCTCCTTCGTTATCGTCAACCGTAGTATGACTAGAGCATTGTGACAGTACGAGTTTCTTCACACTTGAGGTTTTTGTATTTGCTTTCCCCTCGTCTAAGAGACATAGTCTTTGATTCCTTTGAAGCGTCAAGGAGCTAGGGTAATTCAATTGTGCCTTTGAACCCACTTTAGGGCAGCACAAACCACTTCATTTTTCTCATACTACAAGCTACTGCAGAATAAGCCATGCTCTACACTTTAATGGTTCTAGCTTCGATTCCAGCCAAGAGACTCATTTCTTGCATCTCAACACAGCCCCTCTGTATATAGAGCAATACCTGCTTGTTGAGAACTCCCAACTTTTACTGTTTAGTTTAAAGGTATGCACGTCCAATCCATCAATACATGCTCTCACAACCACGGAAAATTAAAATATTTATTAAAAATAAAACAGTTGTTCATATCTACTAGCGTGACTAGTCCCTCCATCTTATCGATCTCTACCACTCACAACCTTCCTTGCTCGAATATTAAAGATTCTTATGAACGTAAATCATAAGAAATGAACCGCTCTAAACAAGTTTCTTCAATTCTTATACAGCTTTGATTCAAATTTAAAAACATCTGACCAATGAATACAGTGAACACAATAACGTTATTTAGATATTATTATATTTTTGTAATGTCAAAACAATTATGTATCATTATCACGTGTCATACTAGTTGGCGTAGGCGATCATGTCTTTCTACAATTTTATTTCAACATTGCATCGTATCAATTCTATTATAATAATAATAATATAAAAATAAAATAATATAATATAAGGGAACAAATGGAAAAAAGGAAAGAGCACTTTGAAGAAATTTTGAACAGACCCGGCTCAAATAACCAACCAGATAAACTACCAGCAGAAGAAGAGTTACACGTTAAATGTGGAAAACTAAGTAAAGAAGAAATAATGAAGGCCATCAAGCTTTTAAAAAATGGTAAAGCCACAGGACCAGATGAAATTCCTTCAGAAGCCATCAAAGCAGATATTAACACCTCTACCAAGATGTTACATAATCTATTAGATAAAATTTAGGAGAGGGAGGAGATACCTAAAGTCTGGAAAGAAGGTTATATGATCAAACTACCAAAGAAAGGAAGTTTACAGGAGTGCACAAATTATGGGGGAATTATGCTACTATCAGTGCCAGCAAAATATTAAGCACAATCATTTTGGAGAGACTAACAGAGGCCATAGAGAAACATTTGAGAGATGAACAAGCAGGTTTTAGGAAGAACAGATCATGTGCTGATAAAATAACTACCCTACGTATAATAGTTGAACAAAGTTTAGAACTACAGTCCCCACTTTATATTGGATTCATGGATTATGAAAAGGCATTTGATAGTTTAGACAGAGGAATGCTTTGGAAGTGGCTGAGTCATTACGGAATCCCCATAAAGTTTATTAACCTGATAAAAACAATGAATGAAGGAACGAAATGTAGTGTGGTGCATGAAGGACAGCTTACAGAAGCATTTGAAATAATAACATGAGTAAGGCAGGGATGCCTTCTATCTCCATTTATCTTTTTACTGACCATAGATTGGATTATGAAAATAACTCAAAACAAAAGAAATGGAATCCAGTGGTCACTGAACAAGCAACTTGGTGATTTAGACTTTGCTGATGATATAGCTCTCGTATCACACAACCATCAACAGATACAAGATAAAATGAGAATACTTGATGAGAGATCACAACAGATGGGACTAAAAATAAATAGAGATAAGATCAACATTATGAGAATTAATGCAGTTGGCAATAACCAAATAAAAATAGGATAAATACCTCTACTAGACGTACAATCTTACATATATCTGGGCAGTAATATAGACAAAGAGGGAGGAACAGAAAACGTAAACTAAATAAGGATATTGTTGTTGTTGTTGTTGCGTTCGCCAGCTTTCATCTCTGACGAAGTCCCTAAATACTAGGAACTGAATTTTGCGTGTTAATCCATTTTTTTTCCTGGCAGCCGTGTGCACAGGGGTCCCTCGCCGCACAGGCAGATAACTACGACTTCGGAGGTACTCATGTTTTTTCCGTCGATGAGTAACTGACGTTTCAAGCCGGGTCCCGCTGCTGAGACCAGGGGTGGTTGCCGCAGAGAGTAATTATAAATAAAAATCCCAACCGGAGTAGCTGAGATTTGAACCTACAACCTCTCTGTGTCGAGGCCAGCGTCTTGCCTCGAGACCAGCAAGTCCCCCATGGACTGGGAATATGAGGAAACTGCAACAAGGAACACTTTTCATGCATAGCCTTCAATGGTTCCTGCCGCCTATCCACCATATACCCCGAAGTTCACGTCCTCCTGAAAATGATGATCGTCATATTTTGTTTAAAATGTATGCGCTTAATGATGTTAGACCATCGTTGTTGACTCCAATTCCGAACATATAAACACACAGTTAGTCGTCAGCTTATCCCCGTCGCATATCAAACAACAGACCGTAAGATTAGCGTAAGGCCGGTCTAGGGATTTATGATGAGCCATTACGATGACGTACACACATAACAATGTCACACTCACAGCAATGACGCGCCCTTTAGATTCTTGATTACTCTAGTGAATGTAGGCTACGACGAACAAAACACAGTGCAAATTCCCTAAAGAGATAAAACTGCGGCTGTCGAAGCATTTCACATTAACGAGTACCATGTAAATAGCTTGCGTCAAGGAATTCCAACAACGGTCATGAACAGCACCAATGTGACGTAAAGCGCAGATCAAGTCTAGACGGTGGAAGGTCGCATTCACAACACTTAATTTGTCAAAAAGGGACTGTCGCCGGCGTACGACTTCGCTTTAGCGGCGCAGATGTAATAAGTAGATTATCATGTTGACTTTAAAGCAGAAAAGTGCAGCGGAGAACCGAAATTAATCAGACCCCGAATGCACTTTCTGCAGCGATCGAGAGGACGTGGACTAGATCCGTCATCTTGGAGACGGAAGATTAATACAAAAATAAGGAAATAAAAAGCAAGAGGAGCATTTGTTGCACTCGGAAACACGGAAGTCCAAAGAAATTAGGTTAAATACAAAAAAAAAAATATCAACTCCAATGTTAGTTAAGTCAGTCTTATTATATGGTTGTGAAACATGGGGAACAACTAACATGACAATCATGAAGATACAGACTTTCATTAATGGATACTTACGCTGAATAAAAGATGGAAATGGCAGGACAAAATCACTAACATAGAATTATGGAAATGCACCAGTCAAATATCAGTGGATAAAGAGATACAGCGAAGGCGATGGCTCTGGAAAGGACACTCTGCGGAAGCCAACTGAGAGTATTACACAACAGGCCCTTTTTGGGATCCCCAGGGAAAAAGACAAAGAGGAAGACCAAGGAATTCTTGGAGAAGACAGATAGAAGCAGAGATGATGATGATGGGGAAGACATTGAACGATCTTAAAAGAATAGCAAGAAACAGAACGGCTTGGAAAGTGTTTGTTGAAGATCTACGCACCACAGGGAACTGAAAGGTAGAAGAAGAGCTTGTGTCATACAGGTTGGCGTAGACGATCATGTTCTTCTACAATTTTCTATCAACATTGCATCGTATCAATTCGGTTGTATACAATCTCCCGTGCCACGACACAATTATCCCGTACCTTCTCTCTTTTTCGTCCACGATCTCTCCTTCCTATTATTTTGCCAGTTGTAATCAAGTATTCCAATTTTCCTCTACTCATGTGCACGAAAAAATGTTTCTTTCTGATGTTTTTACGAGCTCTCTGTTTGTGTTGGCCTTTTTGAGAATGTCTTCGTTGGTCTTTTCAGCTGTCCGGGAAACTCTCAACATTTCTCTTTAGTAAAAATTGACTCTATATAGCACTTTTGAACTCTCTTTCTGATTTCTATTGACATGGACTTGTTGCACAAGATGCTTTTCCTTTCCTGGAAAGCAATTTTGGCCTGAACTATTATCTCAGCATTATATTATATTAGCATTATATTATGCTTTTTATTTCAGTGGTACATCTTCCATCCGATGTTATAATTGTGCCTAAGTATTTGATGCTCTGCACTTGTAGATTTGTCCCGTTTATTTTCATGTATACCAAATATTTAATTATGAACTAGAATACTATTTAATAGTCATTGTTGAGATGTATTATTTTTTGAAGAACTACAGGTAAATGAGGGAATTAGTTTAAATATATTTCTTTTTTAAAACTACAAATAAATTAGAGATATCAGAGATATATCTTGTCTGTTAAAGACTGTAAATAAATAAGAGAAATACTTCAGATATATTGTCTGCTAAAAGCTACAAATAAGAACTATAGTCCGTTTCATAACTCGTGCCCAACTTTTAAAATCGATATCTTTTTAACCGCTTTTTGTAAGTTGTTCAAAATTGGCATGAAAAGTAATAAAGATTAGAACCCAACAGAGAATTAATTTCATTAAAAAAAACATTTGATTATTATTGTTGCTTATTTGATTTATATAAATTTATAACGACCCATTGATGTAGTCAAAACTTAATGTTTACAGTATTTTAAGTTAAAAATAGCGAGTAAAAATCCATACACGGACAAATTGACGTGTTTGCACGCTTTCAACGTGGGTTTTCTGACACAATTAGACACTTGTAAAAAACACGAGACATTGTGTGTTCCATTTCCGTTCATTCAGCGGCGGAGACGTGGAACGATAACATTTATCATGCATGAGTCTTAAAATGAAATTCTGCAGTTTACAAAACATCGCAATAAAAATGTATGACTATTTTTGCAAAGAGGCTAAACGAGGAAGATTATTTCATTCTTTAGAAAACCCTGAGAATAGGACAAGACACATTTTGGATTTATCTAAACGGTCATTTAATCGCTGGATTCAAGCACGTGACCGTCAATGTTCAAAATATACAAAATCACAAGGAAGAGCAAAAATGTTGGATAATTTCGACAGTGAACTTATTAGAAGTGAAATTCACAAAATGTTGGGTATGAATGAAACTGTTACAATAAGAAAATTAAAAGTATCGCTGAAAAAGAACAACAGTATTGAAATATCAAAGTCTACATTATGGAGGAATGTGAGAGCTGCAGGCTTTACATTCAGAAAGTATTCCAATGGACGAAACATCATCTGTGAGAAGCCACATATAGTAGTCATGAGAAGCAAGTACTTACGTGAAGTAAAAGAGGTGAGCAAGCAAGGTTATGATATTGTGTACTTGGATGAAACATGGATCAATGCTCACCACACTAACCAAAGGGAATGGCAGTCATCAGATGGAAAGATTAAGAGATTAATACCTAGCAGCAAAGGACAGCGCTTGATAATTGCTCATGCAGGTAGTCGACAACATGGACTAATACAGAACGCAGAGCTCATTTTTCTTTCAAAATCCATAGACAATCGGGAGTATCACTCTGAGATGAATGGTCACATATTTAGACATTGGATTGAAAATTCTGTTCTCCCATCACTAGATCGACCATCTTGCCTAATAATGGACAATGCAGCGTGCCACAACATTGTTGTACTTGAAGATAAAGTCCCGACGTCATCCAGTACAAAAGATGCTATTAAGATATGGCTCACAAAGGAGCACATACAATTTAATAACATGTACTTAAAACCTGAATTACTATCTCTAG
This sequence comes from Megaustenia siamemsis, assembly GCA_032433765.1. NCBI lineage: Eukaryota > Metazoa > Mollusca > Gastropoda > Stylommatophora > Ariophantidae > Megaustenia > Megaustenia siamemsis. The sequence continues at coordinate 30,643,848 of JAVIAB010000092.1, read as the reverse complement.
TAAAGCAAAAACAAAGGACAAAGATTTTTTCAAATAGATAAGATTATCCAAGAGCACGGTCATATAAGTTTGAGGCTGCCACTTTACCATGCTCATTTAAATCCAATAGAACTAATCTGGGCAAAATTAAAAGGACAAGTGGCAGATGAAAATACAACATTCAAAATATGCGATGTAAAGACTCTTGCTAATCTCGCTTTATTAAATATAGACAAAGATTATTGGGCTAAATGTGAAGACCACGTCTTAAAACAGGAAGAGGAATATTGGAAAAATGATGGTTTGTGGAATGTTCAACCCCAAACAGTTATTAATCTTTTAGACTCGTCTGATTCAGAATTAAAGTATATAGCCCCCACAATGTTGGCCCCTATATTACCTTAAATTAGTTCAACAAACGGTCCTTTTCAGGACCACACAACTATGAAAATTGGACATACAGGTATACCTTGATATTATCGTCCGTCCTCGAACTGAGAAGACAATAATTCTCCTAGTGTTTTGTCTTATCCAGTTATTTCCCCATTACGGCCACGCCTTTACCTAGTGAAAATTAATCACAGACCAGCAACTAGGGTAATTTCTATTCTTTAGGGGTTCACAATTTACAATTTTGACAACATCAAAGAAATTCGCCGCTTTAAGAAAACTGCAGCTGCAAGATATTTGTTAAATATACACTTAAAGGGCCTTTTGCATTCTAATAACATTTGGAAAATTTCAACAGTTTTTAACAAATGGTTACTGAGTGATAGCGTTTTGAAGTTGGGCACATGATTTGAAACGAGCTATAGCTGAAAGGTATCGCCTGTGCAAAACTGGTAGTAAATAAGACAACTAGAAGACATGTTACGCAATACATGACTGTTTGCGTCATTGGTTCCGGATATTACTAGTCCTGTTACGAAACGAACACGCTGTCTAGTTATTTATTTGTTGTTTCTCGTTACAAGAATGACATTCAGCACACCTGTTGACTTGAAGACTACAATACTTGTATTAACTTATGATTTATAATAGGATTTAGGTGTTTTGAAACCACATCTAAACTAGAGGTTTGATAATCTTGTACACAGAACAGTTGCTTGGATTTGAGAATATTGTTTCTTATGACAACACGATCAACGAATGCGTTTACAAGCGCTCTATCACTTGTACGTTTAGTGATACCCTTTTGTAAATATTTAAACATAGCTTTTATATATAGGCGAGGTAGGCAGTGAAAGAGATGGGAAGATAAAATTAAAGATGGACAGACCTCGACTTTGAAAGGTGTATAAAATGACTGAAAATAGAGATAAATAGTCAACTTTGAGGACACTCGAAGATACTGGATGAAGAGGAAGCGAATATACATATCACAGCTGCTTTGTGTTGATATTTGAGTAGTTGTGTTCTCTGTTCTGAAACATGACTATTCTGCTATAGTACAGTAGCAATGATCACAACTGACAATATATGCTATTTTGTTTAATCATTTGTGGTTAAATTATGTTTATTTTACACAAGAAAGAATTAATTTTGTCAATTTTGAAATATTTATCATAAATCTTTTTTGGACTAAAATATCAATAGCGTAAGAATTAATTATTCTAGAATATTCATATTTCTGTCCAGTGTTCCAATTTTGAACCAATCCCAAAACAGTATCAATCTCAAGAATGAGTTGGTATGTAGTTTCATCAGGACATCTTCATTCATACATGCAGAAACGTATTAGAGCTAAAATACCACTTTGAGGTAAAAGCAAACAGCTGTGGTACATATAATAGCATACACATACACACACAAACATGTTAGTTGTATCTATAGTCAAGGCTGATGAAATGGGGCAAGGGCAGTGTTTTGTGGGTTGTGTGTGTGTGTCTTCCTACATAACTAAATGTAGGAAATAATTAAGATCAAGTTGTGTTTAAAATAAGTGTTGATATTCTTTTAATTTTAAATGTAAAACGAGTTTAAAAAAAGAACTGCTCTGAAGATGAGTTCAAGTTATGTACTAAAGGATATCTCAAGGGTGAAAGAAGATAGAAATAACGATCAGATAAAACAAAACTGGCAAAAAAATGTTCATAAAGAATTGTCATTAATACTAGAACAGAAAAAATAGAATATAACAAGACTGGAAAGAATGATGTCACAAAAATCACTAAATCAAACACTGAAATCAAAGTGCAAACAAATAGATACACAAAAGAATAACCTTACACAAAAAAATACTGAACAGCCATAAACAAACAAAAACTGACATCAACACATAAAAAAATATAACATCGACACATGAACAAATAATGACACCAGCACACAAAGAAGTACAAAATGACACACACATAATCATATACTGGCACTAGCGTGTACTCGTTAAAAAAGATCTGATACTAAAACCAAAATAAATGCTTTCGCAACACACAAATAATGATCGGAACAACATACGCATGTTAAAAAATACAACCACGAGCACAAAGACTGAAATCAATAAGCATTTGCTTCTACAAACACACAAACAAAGACCTACAAATGATAACAAATATTAGCACAAACAAGGGTAGACTTCTAAGAGACCGACGAGAGACCGACGTAAATAAACAAACATAAACTGCCAATATATATAGATGCTGTTAACACATGTCAAAACTCATCACACACATTTTTATGTATCAGCATAATCGCCACCAATGAATTACACAGAAATAATAGTTCACGCACATTTATAGCCCACATTTCAACAAATCTTTTAATGTTTAGAAACAAAAGTATGATACAAACAGTCCCCGAAAGTGGTCGATGGAGACAATCGGAAAAGGCAACTTCTAATATCTTCATTATTCGGTCTTGGGTACCAGACAAGATCGATACTGTCCAATATCGACTAACGCCAACACACTAGCCATGGTTGCTGTTTTGACGTGTTTTTTTTTTTTTTTTTTTGGTGCTCTCAGGTTTTGAAGAAATTCATTGCCTGGAAAATTAAAATAATAGTGGCGGATAATCTGTGCAACGAGTTTTAAATCAGTGAAATGTATGGTCGAAGTGTCTTTGCAGCTCATGGGCTGAAACTGGTCAGCGACTCAAAGCTGGCTGCTTGTTTCTGATTCAGTGAACCATAATTGATGGAGATTATATCTCACATTCACAAGACTGACCTGAATATGAATTAACCAGGCTGACCAAACAAGTAAGGATTGTAGAGAAACGGCAACCCGGAGCCCAAAAGTTCCAACTTGAAGTAGGTTGTTCAGAGCCAAATGCAGAGACAGATATCGCAGCTTGCTACAAGTGTAAACCAATAGCACGTTAAAGTCGTTTTAAGTGAGGACGATTAAAGTAAGGATTCGGCAGTTGTGGCACTGAGTGTGGCTATACACTCGACAAAGAAGACAACGCTAAGCTTGTTCTTCATTCCTTATGCTATAAAGAGGAGAATGAGTGCGACAATGATGTACATATTGAGAGACTGAGGAGTCTAAATGTGGAAAAGGGATCTGGTCGATCCGGAGTGCTTAGTTGGAAAAGCAGATGCATTTATAATCAACACCTTGCGGGAGAAATCACTCTGCATACTCGTCAAGAAATTCTGGAATGGTAGGTGGAGCCGATACGGAGATGTCCCAACTTCAGTGAAACTGATTCCATAAAAAGAATAATAGTCGACAGGTGAATAAGGAAGTCGACAAAATGTCATTGTTTCGGTGCTTCCTCTTTCAAATCAACACTGCACACAATAGGCCAATTCATGCCCTTTCTGCACATCCACGAATAAATGATAATGGTAATTTATTACGTTGATTAAAAAAGAAAATGTTAAAACAATTTTACTAAATTCATCTTATTCTATCTATCTATTGTCCTTTCGAGCCGAAGACGGCACATAGGGCAGAACCACAATCTCAAAAACAGAAACCTTGCTTGCCAAAGTGGCACATATTGCAGAGATCACTGCTTCTAAAATCTATGGTCTGTTTCCATAACAATGCTTTTTACAATGACAGCTTGTCAAGCCACCGATCAACCTCCTTAATCACCTCTTACGACATGCCTGGAAGGTCAAATTCATCTTATTAAGGGAATCAAAAAATAGTCTTGATATTTATGTAAAAAAAAACTAGTTCAGACAAATGGAAGTTAATCCTAGACAATTGCACAAAAGACAAGGAAATCACTGAAGGCCAAATTAAATGTAGTTTTTACTTAGAGAGTGCTGAGAATAAGAACATCAGTCAAACAAAATCAGGAGGTTTTTAAAGTGGCCAAGGCACTAGCACAAAATGTTATCAACAAACTGACGAACAACTGGAGATCAAAAGCTCTCAGTAAACGAGCAAGACTTAGACTGTTCAACTCATGTGTGATACCAGAGCTAACATATGGATGTGATACCAGTGCTAACATATGGATGTGATACCAGTGCTAACATATGGATATGATACCAGTGCTAACATATGGATGTGATACCAGTGCTAACATATGGATGTGATACCAGTGCTAACATATGGATGTGATACCAGTGCTAACATATGGATGTGATACCAGTGCTAACATATGGATGTTATGCCAGTGCTAACATATGGATGTGATACCAGTGCTAACATATGGATGTGATACCAGTGCTAACATATGGATGTGATACCAGTGCTAACATATGGATGTGATACCAGTGCTAACATATGGATGTGATACCAGTGCTAACATATGGATGTTATGCCAGTGCTAACATATGGATGTGATACCAGTGCTAACATATGGATGTGATACCAGTGCTAACATATGGATGTGATACCAGTGCTAACATATGGATGTGATACCAGTGCTAACATATGGATGTGATACCAGTGCTAACATATGGATGTGATACCAGTGCTAACATATGGATGTGATACCAGTGCTAACATATGGATGTGAAAGCTAGAAATCCACGAAGACCAAGATAGTAAATTAAATGCCTTTGAAAACAAATGTCTTAGTAGGAGCTCAGAGATCAGCAAGAGAGAATACATTTCAAATGAACGGGGGAGAAGCTAATCAAAACATGAATACGTGTCGAGTTTTATACGAAGATGACGTTGGAAATACATCGGGCATGTGCTAAGAATGAATGAAGAAAGACTTCCCAGTTAGACATTCATGTGGAAACCATCTGGTAAAAGAAAACAAGGCAGACCAAGAGAATCGCTATGCTGAACAATTACTATGGAAAGCTCAACCTTGGGATTAAGAAACTACCAAAAACTACAAAAACTGAGCAGCAAATCGTTAATCATGGAGAACTATGACCTATGTGCCGTCTTCAGCCCTAGAGGAAAATGAATGAAAGTATACTACCATATTCGTAATTTTTTTGCTACGTAATAAGATGGAAGTATTCGTTGTTGTTATGAATCCAGCGTCTTATGACGATGACGCAATCCAACCTAATATCTGCAGGAGATTCTGAGTTTGCTTGTAGCTCCGTACAAAGCTTTCAGTTTGTCAGGTCTTTGAAGAAGTGGAGTTGCTTTGATGTCGATGAGTTTTGAACATCAAAACTGTGATGTTCTACTGCTGTTTAAGTGTATTCACAGAGCGTACATCCTGTAGTTTGGTTTTGTTATATTCTAATAATGTCTTTGTTCAGTGGTACATGACCAGTTCTCTGTTTAAAGATGGTTTGGTCTCTTCTTTTATATATTGTTAATGTTGCTGTAGACGTTTGGCTTTGACATGCATTTAAAAAGTTTCATTTCTAGAGATGTCCTTTCTCTCACTATCTTTCTCTACTCTCTCTTTTTCTCACTCTTTCTGTCTGCCTCCTTCTCACCTTCTGCAGTTATCTCTCACATACAAACACACATATTCTAGCATTATAAAACAACGTTCGGCTGACCTTCCTACAGTCGTAAAGGCAACACCGTCAATATCAACTCCTCTTACTGTTCAAGCAAGTAGGCGATATTCTCATACCAGCCTCAGAGTTGGCCAAAGATCTAGTGCATTCATGGTCTACAGCTCTTGAGGGCTGCTCATTTTAAAGGTCTGAATGCACTACCATATGGGCAACATTCGTAATATCCAGCAATAATCATAAAATCAAGAAAGCCATTACTTTCAGCTACATCATATTCCAGGCGTTTCTCCGCGTGTATTCGTTCGACACAACCCTTGACATAGAAACTGAAAGAAATGAGAGAAAAAGAAAGTAAGAAATAAAGAACACTTATTATTCTTCAGACCAACACTACTACATTACAATAGAACTATATAGACTGTACGTCCCTGACTCATGTTTGATTACTGGTGGCAGAAGAAGTGATGCAGAGTTTCTAAACCTTGCATAGTTCACAGCGGAGATTCCGGTAACACCTTGAACAACCGATCCAATACATTTAGATCCAAAGAGGGCAGGCAAACCCGGTTCCATTAATATGTCGTGATAAATCATGTACTGGAAAGAAAGGCATAATTTAATTTCATTGTAAACAAGCACAGATTGCAGACCGCTCTTTTAGCACGAGGGGAGAAGATGAGGAAGAAAAAAAAGAAGAATAAAAAGAGGAACAATAATAAGAAGAAATTAATATATAAAAATAGTATGTGGCTGTGAAACATGGAGAACAGCCAAAATGAGAATCATTAAGATGCAGACGTCATTAATGGATGCTTGCGCAGAATAAAAGGATGGAAATAGCAGGACAAAATCACTAACATAGAAATATGGAAAAGTACCAGTCAAATAACAGTGGACAAAGAGATGTAACGAAGACGATGGCGTTGTGTAGGACACACACTGCGGAAGGCAACTGAGAGTATTACACGACAGGTCCTTTTTTGGAACCTCCAATGGAAGAGACAAAGAGGAAGACCAAAATAATCTCGGAGAAAGTTGGTGGAAGCAGAGATGAAGATTATGTGGAAGACATGGAATGATCTTAAAAGAATGGCAAAAAACAGAATGGCTTGGAAAGTATTTGTTGAAGACCCATGCTCCACAGAGAGCTGAAAGGTAGAAAAAGAGAGAAAAATAAGAAGATAAAAAAGAGGTGGAAGAAGAGGAAGTGGAGAATAATGCTTATGATGACGAAGAAGAAGAAAAAGAAGACGAAGAGAAAAAGGAATAAGATGAAGAGAAAGAATAATAATAAGGAGAAAAACAAGACACACATCCGTTTCTCTTTTAGGTATGGCATCTTTATGACAATATCCAATGAAATGAGAAAGCTTTCAACTAAGCGGATGCGAAAAATTTATGTATGGAAACTATGTTATCTTATTTATGGGCTGTTGATTATTTACGGTAATATTAATATTACAAGTCATATTAATATAATTATTGTTAACATTCGTTATATTATTGTTGTTATTAATTTATTATTATTAGCTTTGCACATTTTCATTGTTAGTATTTTTATTATTATACATTATTATTTTTTGAGGTGAGAAAGTGAATTCATTGGTGCCTTATGGAGCCAATTCTGACCTGTGGAAGCAAATCATGGACAGTAGACAAACAAATAAAAAGACAATTAGAGGCCACAAAGATGGGATTTCTCAGCAAAATGTTGAAAACTGCATGGGCAGCTAAAAAGACCAACGAGGACATTCTTAACGAACAAACGCCAAAAGGGAGCTCCTAAAACACATTAGAAAGAAACAATCTATTTTTTTTTTTTTTTGGGGGGGGGGCACATGAGAAGAGGAAAGTTGGAATACTTAGTTACAGCTGGCAAATACAGGGAAAGAGAAATCATGGATGAAAAAGAGAGAATATACTAGATAGCTTGGTGTAGTGGCACGAAAACACTCAACAACAGAGTTGATATGATGCACTGTGGATAAGGACTTCCGGTACAAGATGGTGGAATGCATTTCTTGTTCTCTCATTCGCTGCAGGATTTGCATTTAGGGAGTGATTAATTTCAGCTGTCCAATGAAGATTTCTGCGTTAAAGTTAACTGATGTTATACTTAACGGATTTGCGCTGGTGCTGCTGAGTCTTGCACACGGCAATATCCTTCTTTGGTAGGTCAAGTGTTGTGAATGCGACCTTCACCCGTCCTGGAGTTGATATGAGGTTTACGTCAAAATATTGAGTGCTGTTCAATGGCCGTCGTTCGAATTGTTTAATTCTCATTAATACGGACTGCTCTACCAAGTCAACCGAAGGTTTCACTTTAGGGATTATGCACCATTGTCACGGTGTTTCGTGCGTTGTTGGCTGCATTCACTAGATTAATCGGTCGTTTGTGGGCGCATCCATTGTTGTGTGTGGTACGTCATCATGATGGCTGATCGTATATCCCTAAATCGGGTGTACGCTTATAATGAAGGGCGAAATGACGGAGTTTTCTTCATGACTTTGCAGCCCCGGTGTGACTCCCAGAGTGTCATGTTGGTCAGGAGGGATATTGTCTAGATTCAAGAGGGCTACTGTAAGATCGAGAGTAGATTTCTGAACTAGTTTATCATTTCACAAATTCACATTGCAGGAGAGATCTGAGCGCTTACTGACTGTTGTTCGATGTACGTTGAGGATAATCCGACGAATAACTGTGTTTCATATGTTCGAATTTGGAGATAAAAATTATGTCCTAACATCATCAAGCGCTATACATTAAAAAAAAATATGACGATCAACATTATCAGGAGGACGTGAACTTCCGATCAATATGGCGGATAGGCTGCAGGAACTGTTAATTGCTGTCTGAAAATTGTTCCTTGTTACAGTTTCCTCATATTCCAAGTGCGGCGTGCTGCCGGAGCTACTGAGTTAAATGCTCAGTGCACACTGTGAGCTGTGCGTTTCATCCGTTTGATTGTGTTTTGATATTCCGATTGCTTAGAATGAATAATAATATCGTATGACGGGGAACAGATGGCCGTGTTGAATTTCTGTGCGATTTCGCCCTATGTCTTTTGGCATGTGGTGAGACTGTTATGAATGGGAATGCAGCTACCTTTCTTTGTTTTGGAGATGAGATATTAATTTGGATGATTCCACAGGCACGGGCGGTTGAGCAATTATGGATTTTAATTCGTTTGCAGTGATATTGGTGCCTTCCATAACCATAACCATAAAAGGTGGATACAAAATTGTTATTGTGAAAGGACATGATCGCCTACGCCAACTGGATTGGTACATAACGATGATGATTATTACTATTGTATTGTTAGAATTAATTAATTAAAAATTAATAAAACAAGTAGAGGAATTCAAGTATTTAGGAACAATGTTCACAGAAGATGGAAAACTAGACAGAGAAATTGACATGAGAATACAAAAAGCAAATGCTGTCACATACCAGCTTTCACCATTGTTAAGACATCCAAACATTTCTATGCCAGCTAAACAACAAATGATAAATAGCATCTTCATACCAACTTGGTGCTATGAAAGTCAAACATTGACCCTTTATAAATCACATTTAAGAAAGATCAATACATGTGAGATGCGTTGCTTGAGAAAAGTAACAAACAACACAAGAAGAGATATAATGCCAAATGAAACCATAAGAAAAATGGTAGGAACAAAACCCTGCCAAGAATATATAGAACAACAACTTAAATGGTTTGGCCACCTGGTCAGAATGAATCCTCACCAATCACCATCAAGGGCGTTCTTCTAGAGAATGCATGGAAAAAGACCAAGAGGAAGACCCAGAAGAAGATGGATAGATGCAGTGACAGAGACATGTAACAACAAAGGAAAATCACTAATTCAGACAATTCGAGCAGCACAAGAACGACAAATGATATAAACCACGACACCTTTTAGGTATCAGTTAAAGAGAAAAGAAGAAGAAGATTATCATCTGTATTGCTATTTATGTTATTATCTATATTATTGTCTATTTTATAACTGTTTTCTTTGGCCAGTCCAACATTCCTGTGAAGACATGATCAGCACTAGTGATTTGTGCCAGCTGCTAACCCTGGTGGCCAGTGTCGCATTGTCTTCAGCCACCGTGCTCGGAGAAAACGACAACTGCATGTTTCAGGTATCTAAACGTGACTTTGTATATTTGGTTGTAAACGCAAGTCACAGTTTTTGTTGTTGGAAATATTTATTTTTTAAATTGTCACACTTTTAGTTACAAACGGTTTTTGACGGTTGTTAATCGCAAACATTTAATAACGGTGTTGTCACAAAAATAAGTTACAAGTTATGATCCCCCCTCCCCTCTACACATGAGAGCACTTGTCGATACGTTTTTCCTAAAACCCGTGATTTTCTTTCTAAAAATAAAGGTTTGTTTGAACACTGCCATGTCCTACAATAAAATGATACAAAAAATCGTAATTTACCGGGCCTCTGAAGCTCTTAACATCGGTTAAGTTCTACAACCGGAATGCGTTCAAGCTAAAAAAAAAAAAATGAAAAAAGCTTTTATTTTCCACTACTGGTTTTTATTTCTTTCCCCTCATCGTCCTTTTTTCATGCGTTCACTTTTCAGCTTTTAAAATTGCCAGTGAGGAAATGTCTCTGGGCCGCAAATCTCATTCTTCTGCTAGACTTGATGGTCTAAAGTTGTTCTCTACAGATTTCTTGGGGAAACAAGGTCTTATATGTTTATGCAGTTCATATGCTTGTAGGTTATCATGTGGAACTTTAGGGCAAATTTCTCACATACATTGTGGGTAGAAGTCATTGAAATGTTTGTCGATAATGTATGCTCAAGAATCCGAAGAAATCTTTCACAAAAATTGTGTGTGGTATAAAGGTGATAATTAAAGGTTGGTTATATTTGGATAAATCATGATAATTTGTCAACTTTGAGAGTTGTAAATTACTACATTAGAAAATTATTTTCAGTTTTCGTCCGTTTTGTTTTTGTTTTGGCATACTCTTGCAGCTTAATTATAGTTCACACTTAAGTGTAACCATCCTATGTGGTTTAAATGTGCCCTCGGCGCTGCTTAAACATAATGTTATGTCTCTCTCTATGTCCATAATTGTTTGACTTGCCCAATTGCCTTATCTTACAGTTCGTCTATATTTGGATTTCTGGTCAAAACTGCTTCATATGTATATTTTTTTAAATTTTCAAATGTGTTATTTTGCCCCAGTTTCATAATAGTGTGACCTTTTTATAAAGTGTCTTTTCCAAAATAAATATCTCCAATATTAAGTAATTTGAAAATAAACATACCACTTGACAATTCTTGCGAATTGTTTGTTTACTGTTGAGGTCTGGACATTTCTTTCTGCTTTTAACAACCCAAACATCATTCTTTTTTCAAACTAATGCTCCATGTATCAATTTAATTTTGTATGAACATGATTTACGTGACTATTTATTCCTTTCAGTGTAACTTTCAAAACATTTGATTAATTTTGTTTCCTTGCCCCGATTTAACCAAAAGTCATACATTTGTGTGTGTTATTAATGTGTTAAACGATGCATTATCAGGTCTGACATTATTAGCATAACATTGGGATGAAGATTGTATTGTAGAGTGCCCGTTTTGCCGTTACAGTTATTTCCTTGTTATACAATAGTGATGGTTGACCTTCTAAAATAAAGAAATAGGTGGAAAAATATCAACCATAACCATGAAATGTTTCATTTGCTCTTTACTTCTTTAAATTTGGCCCACTTTTAGGCAGTCATTTTATTATATAAAACTATATGTGATACTGTTTATTATTTTACATTTTCATATTTAATATTAGCTGTAATTTTTATAATATAAAAATTATATATTAGTAGAGGTTACAAAGTTAATTGAGTTGTTAACATTACTGTCTGTCTAACGGTTCCATATTACATGATTACTACTAAGCCAAATAAAGACAGTAATAATTGATTATTTATATCAACCGGATATATTGCAATTTTGAAATTTTCGATTTGCTCTTTTGTAGAAATATTTTTTATTTTGTTTTATTACTACCCTCCTGTTATTCATATTGACACCAATACTGGGAGCAGCATCTCTCGCTGGATTCAAAGGTAATTTGTAGGCCCTTTTTCTTTCACATAAAGTTAGAAAAGTTAACTATAACTAGAGTAAACTTTAGGGCTAACACACAAAGTTAGAGAGGGTAGCAATAACACGAGTGAACAATGGGATTAACTCACAAAGTTAGAGAGGGTAGCAATAACAAGAGTGAACAATGGGATTAGCTCACAAAGTTAGAGAGGGTAGCAATAACAAGAGTGAACAATGGGATTAACTCACAAAGTTAGAAAGGGTAGCAATAACAAGAGTGAACAATGGGATTAACTCACAAAGTTAGAGAGGGTAGCAATAATAAGAGTGAACAATGGGATTAACTCACAAAGTTAGAGAGGGTAGCAATAATAAGAGTGAACAATGGGATTAACTCACAAAGTTAGAGATGGTAGCAATAACAAGAGTGAACAATGGGATTAACTCACAAAGTTAGAGAGGGTAGCAATAACAAGAGTGAACAATGGGATTAACTCACAAAGTTAGAGAGGGTAGCAATAACAAGAGTGAACAATGGGATTAACTCACAAAGTTAGAGAGGGTAGCAATAACAAGAGTGAACAATGGGATTAACTCACAAAGTTAGAGAGGGTAGCAATAACAAGAGTGAACAATGGGATTAACTCACAAAGTTAGAGAGGGTAGCAATAACAAGAGTGAACAATGGGATTAGCTCAGATTTAAATACCACGCTTGTATAAAGTCAATTTAAATACCTCATACCATTGCTTCATTATTTTCAATGCAGCCACCTTTGACTTCACCTCGTGACACTGATTTATAGACCACTATTCTAAACAGACTCCTCAACCCATCACTTCTAGAGCTTTTCCTTTCAGCTTTGGAACAATAATCACTGTAAAACACAAAATACGTTAATAGTTTGTGCTCATTTATTTCAGCAGTTGAGTAAAGAATTTCGAAATAATAATTAATGCACGATATAATGGAAATTTAACAAATCTATAAGATTTATTTTTTTTTAATGTCGTACTACCAGTTAAGCTACTAAAGACCCCAAAAAATACTATTGTATATTCATCTATTACAGAGAAGTGAAGTATACTTGCAATCGAACACATTCTAGTAAAATTTATTCATGACAATTAGTGTCTAAAGATTACTGTTTGGAGCTTGTTTTATTGAGCTCTCTTAACAAGCTCCAGTTTTCTTTGACCTCCATCCATTCTTCTCCTACTTGTCTGTCATTATAATTCCATCCAGTGTAACAATGTTACATGTGTCAGTTTATTGATGTTCATTATAGTTCCAGTGTAATCATGTATTACATGTGTCAGTTTATTGATGTTCATTATAGTTCCAGTGTAATCATGTATTACATGTGTCAGTTTATTGATGTTCATTATAGTTCCAGTGTAACAATGTATTACATGTGTCAGTTTATTGATGTTCATTATAGTTCCAGTGTAATCATGTATTAGATGTGTCAGTTTATTGATGTTCATTATAGTTCCAGTGTAATCATGTATTACATGTGTCAGTTTATTGATGTTCATTATAGTTCCAGTGTAATCATGTATTACATGTGTCAGTTTATTGATGTTCATTATAGTTCCAGTGTAATCATGTATTACATGTGTCAGTTTATTGATGTTCATTATAGTTCCAGTGTAATCATGTATTACATGTGTCAGTTTATTGATGTTCATTATAGTTCCAGTGTAACTATGTATTACATGTGTATGTTCATTGATGTTCATTATAGTTGAAGTGTAATCATGTATTACATGTATAAGTTGGGAGCCGCGATCGCTCAGTGGTTAGTGAACTGGACAACAAAGGACAAGAGGTAGGGTTCGACTCCAACCGACGACTTCCGGTTCACCCAGCCTTTAATGGGTACCAGATTTTTTTCTGGAAAAGTAAAGCGGCACGAACGTAATACTAACCACATTACCCAAAAATCATGTGCCGAAGGTCTGTAAAATGTATGGTCACTAACATCATATTCCCTATAAGCCGCTTGGCGTGACGGGGGTACTTTACTTTTTTGTACATGTGTAAGTTCATTATACTTATTATCGTTCCAGTGTAATCATGTATTACATGTGTAAGTTCATTGATGTTCATTATTGTTCCAGTGTAATCATGTATTACATGTGTAAGTTCATTGATGTGGTGTTATGTACAAATCAACTCCAACTTTCATCTCAAGTTGTATAGATTATTGTATAATTAAGAGCAATTTATCAGCTACGAATATTGTTATATTTACATTATATAAAATAATCCCCCCCCTCATTAATTACTTTTACAAACTCATCCACACCAACACCAAAACATTACAAACCGACCCTCAAGAACACCCAGAATTTCATAAACTCATTCTCATCATCATTATAGTTTCACAAAATGTTGGCAACATCCTTTATTTTCACTTGTGCAAGTTTTATAACTTTCTTTTTACATTTTCTAATTGACCCTGGTAATCTCGATATTCTTCTGTGATAGCATCTTGTGTGAGTGTAACCCCGAGAGATTTTCTTATTTCTTGTCGGATTGTCCATGATTTATTTTCATATGCCACGACTGGATCTATAAAACACTTATAAACTCTTTTCTTATCCCCATTGTCATATTTTAAAACAAGAAGTCAGACATGGATGTGTTCTGTCGCAGAATTTGCTTTCACTTTACAGCGAATATATTTTGAGATCAATAGTAGACAAGAATAGGATTTGAAATCAACGGCCACAACACAAACAACTTTCGATATGCGAATGACAGAGACTTAATAGCAGAGACTGAGAATGAACTACAAGAAGTAATAAGTAGTAAATGAAAGAAACAAGAAAGGTCTTAATCTGAATGGTAAGGAAACAGAAGCAATGACCATATGGAAGATTCAATCGTCACCATCATGCAGCATAAAATAAACAGGACAAATCTGAAACAAGTGCAATGCGCCAAATACTTGGACACAATAATAACACCAGATGGAAGCTACACCACAGATTTAAAAAAAGTACAATAGCGCAGGCCAAAGTAGCATTTCAGAAAATGAAAAATGTCTTGTGCAACAAGTCTATGTCAACAGAAGTGAGAAAAAGAGTTCATCGGTGCTATATGGAGCCAATTCTAACCTATGAAAGCAAATCACGAACAAAAAGGGAGCTCCTACGAAACATCAGAAACGATTTTCCTATTTTCTTTTCTTTAATTCTGTGGAGCATCTACAGTTGTGTCCAGATGTGTTTCAGCATCAGGAATATTTGACGATATCGTTTGTCAATGGCATATGGGATCTAAATGACGGTTGATGCGGACATTCTTAGATGCGCACATTTTTCATAAGAAACAGGAAACTAACAATAACGACAGAAATCACGGTATGGGTGATGTACTATCTTGCTTCAAATTGGCAGGTCTCATACTTACCTTGCTTCCAGTGTTGGCAGCCCAATTAACTCCTCTGACTATTAGCGATTATATATTTAAGTTATATTATTAATGTTTCTCCAAATTGTTCCTCCTTTCTTTCTTCTTGTCCCGTTTCTGTGTTGACGATTGTTTCTCTTCTGTCTCTTATTTGTGTTGCCTTCAGTTCGCATTCCGCCGAGAGCTTATTTCCTTCCATACAAGTTCATCATCAATGTTCAACGTCATTGCAAGCTTCGCAAGGTCAGCTAACATTTGTTTTCATTGTTTCCAGACACACATTCCTTGTTATCTTGTTCGGGTGGAAGTATTGTTTGCTGTATTGCACAATCAGTTTAGAAGATAGTGTTTCTATTCTGTTTAATTTGCATATTTTTTCTATATCGTGTTGAGGGAAAGTTTCACTCTTATGCTTTTTCTTTCTTGAAACACCACATATGTTTCATTGCTTTAGCTCTATTAAGACAATATTTTTTCAAAAACTGACTCTACCCTGTGTCATTCAGTTCTTACTGGCTCTTTGTTTCATGAAGACGTTTTCTTATGTTTCTTTTATTTTTAGTAGTTGTGTCATTTAACTGCATTGTTGCAATTCGATCAATGTTTACTCTCAACGTGATCTTTATTCCAACAGTAACTAAATTGTGGTCACTTTCTGTTCTTCGTTTTTTATTCTTCCATCTTCATTAAAAAACGATGTTGTTAATGAAACGTAGACCTGATACAGAATGTGTAAATTAGCAGTAGATAGTAGTGATAGTTTTTTCGGCCCTAAAACAACAACAAAAATAGGATTCTGGAATGTGCGAACAATGGCCGCTCCGACGAAACATGCACAGGTCGCGAGCGAGATGGACAGATACGATCTAGATATTTTAGGATTAAGCGAAATGCGCTGGCCTGGAACAGGTAGGAGATCTATTGATAATAAAATAGTAGTTTTTTTCTGGAAGGGAAGATGGAAAACACCGTGAAGGAGTAGGCATAATGATGACAGACAAAGCTGCAAGAAGTTTATTAGAATGGGAACCGGTAAATAGCCGTCTGATACGAACACGATACAAAACAAAACATGGAAGACTTTCAATTATTCAATGTTATGCGCCTACTAACGAAGCTGATGATGAAGTTAAGGATGATTTTTATAACCAACTGCAACAACTTATAAACAAAATACCAAAACACGATCTTTTAATTGTAATGGGAGACTTCAACGCCAAAGTAGGACAAGATAACGCAGGAGTGGAACATGTGATGGGGAGAGAAGGCTGTAATACAACAAGTCAGAATGGAGAAAGATTAATAGAATTATGTTTAATAGAAAATTTAGTTATAGGTGGGACATTATTTCCACATAAAAATATCCACAAAACAACATGGATATCTCCTGATGATAGAACATCAAATCAAATTGACCACCTATGTATTAAACAACAATTCAGATCATCATTAATAGATGTAAGAGCATACAGAGGTGCTGATGTTAATAGTGACCACAACCTGTGCATTGGGAAAATAAGATTAAAATTTAGAAACCAACAGAAGAGGTCAATTACACATAAAATTGATAGTCATAAACTGAAAGATGAAGCAATAAAGGAAAAGTTTAACATAGAGCTAAGTAATTGTTATTCAGCACTTGGTGAAATAGACTTAGATATCAATGAAATGTGGGACTCACAGAGCAAAATACTAATGACAGCAGCAGAAGCAAGTGCTGGACTGAAGAAAATGGAAAAACGAGCTTGGATCTCAGACACCACATGGAAATACATCAAAGAAAGAAGAGAAGCGAAGAGAGCCATGACTAATGTAAAGACAGATCTTGGAAAGGTTCTGGCAAAAGCAACATACAAAGAATTAGACAACAAAGTGAAAAGTTCGGCAAGAAGAGATACAAGAGCTTATATAGACAACTTGGCAGAGAAAGCAGAGACAGCTGCAATTACAGGAGACAGCAGAACTCTTTATACTGTACAAAAGATGCTGACAAACACCTATACATCCAGTGGAACACCAATTCTAGACAAATCTGGATTAATGCTAACAACAAGCGCAGACATAAAAGCCCGTTGGGCGGAACACTTCAAAGAAATTCTTAACCGTCCACTACCTCACAGTTTAATAGATTTTGAAGCTGAAACACCAGCAGCAGAATTAGATGTAAATTTAGATGACTTCACCTTGAGTGAAATAGAAACCACCTTAAAGCTAATGACCAATAACAAGGCTGCTGGAGAGGATAAGTTAACAGCTGAGATCCTCAAGGCAATTGATAGCCATAATTTAATACATCTCCAAAAAATGTTCAACATCATTTGGAAAACAGAGAAGACGCCTCATAAATGGAAAAAAGGAATCATTGTTAAGATCCCAAAAAAGGGCAATCTTAGAGATTGTAACAATTGGAGAGGCGTGACACTTTTGTCAGTTGCCTCAAAATTATTCTGTAAAATCATCCTAAATAGAATAAAGGATTCAATAGATACAGTAATGCGTGAAGAACAGGCTGGGTTTAGAAAAGGGAGAAGCTGTCTTGACCACATTTCACTCTACGACTTATATTGGAGGAACACATTGAAAAGCAAAAACCTTTTGTACTTAACTTCATCGACTTCAAAAAAGCATTTGATAGTATTCATAGAGATTCTTTGTGGAAAATTCTGAAGCAATATGGCTTACCATCAAAAATCATAAATATTATCAAAGACATGTATGATGGTTACACATGTGCAGTTCGAACAGAGGAAGGACTGAGCGAATGTTTCCCAATAGAAACTGGGGTTAAACAAGGATGTATTTTATCGCCCTTGTTATTTGGAATTGTTATGGACTTCATAATGAAGAAATGCTGCACTGGTAATAAAGGCATCGAATGGATACAAGGAGACCATTTGGAGGACCTGGACTTTGCTGATGACATAGTTCTCATCAGCAATCAGATAAAAACGATGCAGGAAAACACAAATGAACTATCATCAATAGCCAGCAAAATTGGGCTTGAGGTCAATCATGAAAAGACTAAAGTCATGAAAAGTTTAATTCCAACAAGTGACAAAATATACATGGAAAACAAACCAGTAGAAGAGATCGATCACTTCATCTATCTTGGAAGTCACATTGATCGAGAAGGGGATACGAGCAAAGAAATTAGAATCAGACTGGCTAAAGCAGCAATGTCTTTCAGAAGCCTTGAAAAGTTGTGGAAATCAAAACTCATTAGCACAAACACAAAACTTAGGCTATTCAAATCAAATGTACTATCAACCCTTACGTATGCGTGTGAAAGCTGGAAAACAACAAGAGATATAGAAACAAAGTTGAACGCATTCGAAAATAAATGTCTAAGGAAAATACTTGGTATAGAATGGAACGAATTCAAAACAAACGAGGAAATTAGAGAAATCGCCAATCAACCACTAATATCTTCAGTAATAAAGAAAAGACGATGGTCATACGTTGGACATGTGATGAGAAGAGATAATAATCGAATAGCAAAGCAAGCCCTCATATGGGAAACAACAGGTAAAAGAAAAAGAGGAAGACCCAGGGAGACACTGAGAAGAACATTGATGAGAGAGGCAAGAGCAGCAGGAATCGGCTCCCTCAATGAGATAGAACTGCTTGCACAGAACAGAGACAGATGGCGAGATTTGATAAAATATCTTTAAAAGAAAACTGCTAGAACAAAAATTCATATAGGAGAAGGTGTATCTTGGTCTACGCCCTATGGGCCGGTTACGGCTCGAAAGGTCAATAGATAGATAGATAGATAGATCTTCATTTACGCGATATATCATATATAATGTAAGGTTTGGGGCTTCTCTTACTTAGATCGTATCACAAATGAAAAAGTTCGCAAAACGGTACAACAAGCTATCTCAGTGCATTATGATCTTTTGACTGCTGTGAAAAAGCGCAAAATGAGATCGTTTAAGCCCCCCCCCCCCCCCCCACACACACACACATACACACACCCACACCCGTATCTCGATGTCTGACCTAGCAAAGACCGTTCAGCAAGGAACTGAGAAAGGAGCGAAAAGGAGAGGCAGGCAGGGAAAGAGATGGGAAGATAATATCAGAATGGACAGGCCTCGACTTTGCAGAGTGAAAGAATTACTGAAGATAGAGGGAAATGGAGAATGCTGACCAAATCTGTTAATAGTGCCCCAACAACCCTTGAGTTTATTGGAGAAAGAACACATCGTGGGTAGTTCCCAATGTAAGTCTAGACATTGATGGACAAATTGTATCTCAAATAACCATATTGTTCCGTCAAAGAAAAGTGTATCATTTTAATATCTAATGCCCACTTTCTGTATTATAGTAATTCCGGCTTTTCTAAGTATTTTCACTTTCTGTGTCTTATCCGATTCAATATTTTGCATGAAGGTTTCCAATTAATAAGATAATGTCATAATTTTAAACGACTGTATTTCCGTTTGTAGTTGTTGGTATAATTAACCTATTGTGTGATTGCCACTGTCATTTCTTGGTGTACAAAATATTAAATAATTTAGTTTAGTCAACAGGTAATCCTCATTGCACATCGGACGAGTATATAAATCCTTAGATCTCCACCAATGTATATCTACCAACGTGTAGCGACAAACAACACAGGTGTTGTGTTTGTTTTATAAGTCTTCTTTTGGATTCCTGCACAGCCCTCTCGTCTGGCATCTCCCACCTTGACACGGTGTTCGTAAAGTCTGTTTATGGCTGCGGATTCCGGGTCATTTTTTAGTCGTTTTGTCGTCCAGCTTCATGAGAGCATTCAGATTGGCAAGGCGGCCCATTGCCCATCCACACTCAACAATAGCCGAACAAGTAAATCTGTCAACACGTTCATTACCTCTTACAGCCGCGTGCTCTGGCACAAAAATGAGGCAGACACCTTTTACAATCAACCTTCACTGAGACTCTATCCACTGCCGTCAAGCACAGGCAGTTGCGATCGTTCTGAGTATACTCATTGAATCACTGAGGAAACGCGTGTATGTAAGCCTGTATCTCCAGCCATGCTAATGATTTTGTAGCAGCCATAATTTTCATGGTCAAACTACTTGAAGTCAACGCGAAAGCATCACTGTCATCCCCTACAGCTCTGCCTCCTGCATCAGCCATGGAAGCCCACGATCTCCTTACGTGCCGAATAACAGGCCCTTCTGTGTCAATAACTGCGGAATAGGAACCCCCTGGCCATTGAGGCAGAAGCGCAGACCTTCATTTTCGCGAACTCTTGTAACAGTGACGCAGTTATTTACAAAATATTAAATATTGCCCATAACATATATAGTATCTTAGGGAGTGAAATAATATTTCACAAATGTTGTGTTTTAGGAAATGAGTTGACCACAGAATCTATCACTGTAATGATTTTTGTTTTAACTAAGTAAACCACTGAATAGCGCCAAGCTGTACTCGTACCCATGTACGTTATCGAGTAAGGTCAGCGCATTCCCAATACTCTACTGCCACTTTCATTTGAAGTATAGGATTGTAATATAGCAATCTTGATGAATTTTACTGTCAATCTTGTGTTCAATTTCTTTCTGATTAGTTTTCAGCTTGTTTAAATCTCATTCTTCTTCTTTTCTCTTTCACTGATACCTAAAAGGTGTCGTGGTTTATATCATTTGTCGTTCTTGTGCTGCTCGAATTGTCTGAATTAGTGATTTTCCTTTGTTGTTACATGTCTCTGTCACTGCATCTATCCATCTTCTTCTGGGTCTTCCTCTTGGTCTTTTTCCATGCATTCTCGAGAAGAACGCCCTTGATGGTGATAGGTGAGGATCATTCTGACCAGGTGGCCAAACCATTTAAGTTGTTGTTGTTCTATTAACCTCTCTCTAGTAAAGAATTCATACATCTTAGCTGACCATGCCTGGAGTAACCTCTCTCTAGTAAAGAATTCATACATCTTAGCTGACCATGCCTGGAGTAACCTCTCTCTAGTAAAGAATTCATACATCTTAGCTGACCATGCCTGGAGTAACCTCTCTCTAGTAAAGAATTCATACATCTTAGCTGACCATGCCTGGAGTAACCTCTCTCTAGTAAAGAATTCATACATCTTAGCTGACCATGCCTGGAGTAACCTCTCTCTAGTAAAGAATTCATACATCTCATTAAATGAATAATTATAACCAATTGTTATATTGTTCATCTTCTCTTCCAGATTCGAGTACTGTCTGCTTCTCCAAATTCTGTTTTGATTCTTTCTACTCTTATCAGTGTGTTTTCACTTAGCTCAGTTATCTTGATATTATATTTCTCTCATCTTGTTTCATTATCCATACTTTCTTCATGGTTCTTACTTTCAAGAAGCCCTCTCTTTGCTCGTGTTTTGTTACCAGCTACCACCAGCTTTGTTACAATTAGTTACTAACTTACAGCTTTGTTACAATTAGTTACTACCTTACAGCTTTGTTACAATTAGTTACTACCTACAGCTTTGTTACAATTAGTTACTACCTTACAGCTTTGTTACAATTAGTTACTACCTTACAGCTTTGTTACAAGTAGTTACTACCTTACAGCTTTGTTACAATTAGTTACTACCTTACAGCGTTGTTACAATTAGTTACTACCTTACAGCGTTGTTACAATTAGTTACTACCATACAGCCTTCACCCCATTAGTTCGATCTCTGGCTGTACACTTCGCTGGGAAGAAAAAAACTAGAATTATTTCTCGTTTCTGAAACGTGCGAAGGGGTGTACACACTCACGCCAAAAATAAGCCATCAATCTTTTGTTGCAACAATACATTACAAGTGAACACACGTTGCAACAATGCATTATAAGTGAACACACGTTGCAACAATACATTATAAGTGAACACACGTTGCAACAATACATTATAAGTGAACACACGTTGTAACAATACATTATAAGTGAACACACGTTGTAACAATACTTTATAAGTGAACACACGTTGTAACAAAACATTATAAGTGAACACACGTTGTAACAATACATTATAAGTGAACACACGTTGTAACAATACATTATAAGTGAACACACGTTGCGACAATACATTATAAGTGAACACACGTTGCGACAATACATTATAAGTGAACACACGTTGTAACAATACATTATAAGTGAACACAAGTTGTAACAATACATTATAAGTGAACACACGTTGTAACAATACATTATAAGTAAACACACGTTGTAACAATACATTATAAGTAAACACACGTTGTAACAATACATTATAAGTAAACACACGTTGTAATAATACATTATAAGTAAACACACGTTGTAACAATACATTATAAGTAAACACACGTTGTAACAATACATTATAAGTAAACACACGTTGTAACAATACATTATAAGTAAACACACGTTGTAACAATACATTATAAGTAAACACACGTTGCAACACATCTGCAAATTAATTAATTTTTTTTTTTTTGGGGGGGGGGTGGTGGGAGGGTGGGGTGTCTAGTCTCTGCCACAAAGAATTCATACATCTTAGCTGACCATGCCTGGAGTAACCTCTCTCTAGTAAAGAATTCATACATCTTAACTGACAATGCCTGGAGTAACCTCTCTCTAGTAAAGAATTCATACATCTTAGCTGACCATGCCTGGAGTAACCTCTCTCTAGTAAAGAATTCATACATCTTAACTGACCATGCCTGGAGTAACCTCTCTCTAGTAAAGAATTCATACATCTTAACTGACCATGCCTGGAGTAACCTCTCTCTAGTAAAGAATTCATACATCTTAGCTGACCATGCCTGGAGTAACCTCTCTCTAGTAAAGAATTCATACATCTTAGCTGACCATGCCTGGAGTAACCTCTCTCTAGTAAAGAATTCATACATCTTAACTGACCATGCCTGGAGTAACCTCTCTCTAGTAAAGAATTCATACATCTTAGCTGACCATGCCTGGAGTAACCTCTCTCTAGTAAAGAATTCATACATCTTAGCTGACCATGCCTGGAGTAACCTCTCTCTAGTAAAGAATTCATACATCTTAGCTGACCATGCCTGGAGTAACCTCTCTCTAGTAAAGAATTCATACATCTTAACTGACCATGCCTGGAGTAACCTCTCTCTACTAAAGAATTCATACATCTTAACTGACCATGCCTGGAGTAACTTCTCTCTAGTAAAGAATTCATACATCTTAGCTGACCATGCCTGGAGTAACCTCTCTCTAGTAAAGAATTCATACATCTTAGCTGACCATGCCTGGAGTAACCTCTCTCTAGTAAAGAATTCATACATCTTAGCTGACCATGCCTGGAGTAACCTCTCTCTAGTAAAGAATTCATACATCTTAGCTGACCATGCCTGGAGTAACCTCTCTCTAGTAAAGAATTCATACATCTTAGCTGACCATGCCTGGAGTAACCTCTCTCTAGTAAAGAATTCATACATCTTAATGACAATGCCTGGAGTAACCTCTCTCTAGTAAAGAATTCATACATCTTAGCTGACCATGCCTGGAGTAACCTCTCTCTAGTAAAGAATTCATACATCTTAGCTGACCATGCCTGGAGTAACCTCTCTCTAGTAAAGAATTCATACATCTTAGCTGACCATGCCTGGAGTAACCTCTCTCTAGTAAAGAATTCATACATCTTAGCTGACCATGCCTGGAGTAACCTCTCTCTAGTAAAGAATTCATACATCTTAGCTGACCATGCCTGGAGTAACCTCTCTCTAGTAAAGAATTCATACATCTTAGCTGACCATGCCTGGAGTAACCTCTCTCTAGTAAAGAATTCATACATCTTAGCTGACCATGCCTGGAGTAACCTCTCTCTAGTAAAGAATTCATACATCTTAACTGACCATGCCTGGAGTAACCTCTCTCTAGTAAAGAATTCATACATCTTAGCTGACCATGCCTGGAGTAACCTCTCTCTAGTAAAGAATTCATACATCTTAACTGACTATGCCTGGAGTAACCTCTCTCTAGTAAAGAGTTTGCGGTATCTGAAACCATACATCGCCAAAACCTGGCCATGGTAGTGACATCGATATTGACAAAGTAAGCTCACACTACGAGCAGCATTTTATTTTCGTTTACACTTTAATAAGTTATTCATGAAGTACTCATTTTGTCAGGAAGGAACCACAGAATGTTGACTTCAGGCCTGCCTAAGAAATCATCAAGTGTTTCAGACCAAGTTCCGGCCCAGCACTAAATTATATCCCCTTGAAGACTGGTATAGCGTTAATCAAGACCATTATCATGTGTATAGCAACACGGGGACAGCAACAACCATGAAAGTCTGCCAGTTAGAAGTTTTGATGAGATTAGATCAATCGACAAAACAACAAGTCACAAAAGTTACGCTACTTTTAATTGTAATTAACATTTATAAACGTAAACGTACTTCATTCACAAAATGTATTACTATTTTTTTTACATATCATATATTTATCAGTGATCGCTTACAGATAAGCAAATAAGAAAACCAGTCAGCACAGAGCTGAGATGTTTGAGGAAAGCGCTTGGCGTGACCAGGCTAGATGTAATTATAAATGGTGTCATAATGACATCGATTCTAGAAAAAAAATCATAGAG
Source organism: Megaustenia siamemsis (assembly GCA_032433765.1). Lineage (NCBI taxonomy): Eukaryota > Metazoa > Mollusca > Gastropoda > Stylommatophora > Ariophantidae > Megaustenia > Megaustenia siamemsis. Next base: position 30,618,964 of record JAVIAB010000092.1, on the reverse strand, counting down.
TGACAACAAATGAAATAGTTGAATGAATGGAAAGAACGCCAAATATTCTACATCGTACTAAAGATATATTTAAAAAGATGGAAGAAGAGCCGCAGGCTTGGATTAAAATAGACTGACAACATCCGGGAAGCGCTTCAGCAACATCAATTGACAATGGTTGAGCTGCAAGAATGACTAGAGCTAGAACTTTATTTCTCCCTCGAAATCCAAAGGGTAAAGGAGGAAATGGAGAAAGAGAGAGAGAGAGAGAGAGAGAGAGAGAGAGAGAGAGTATAGTTATTTTAATAGCAGTTACTAAAGTTAATAAACTATAAAATATATATCCTTATACATCTAACAAGCAATATACACATTTTGTAACCTTTTTTCTGTATTGAACGTACTGTGTGTATGTTTAACATGTTTATTGTATTCTAAACAGGATAGTACAGTCCACATCGACAAGGATATGGTAATCAGACATCAAGGACAGCAAAAGTTAGTTCGATGTACGGGCAACATCAGTATGAAAAAGTGTGAAGGTACTTGCGAATCGAGTGTAACACCAAGTGTCCAATACCATTCCGGTTTTAGAAGGGTACGAGTTATTATTTAGAAAATATTGTCAGTTTTATATTGATTGCATATTATCATCATGTTCCATATCTTTTAGTAAAGGCGCTCAGCTCATTTTCAGAACAACTTCTTTCAGCATTTTAAGACTTCTCGTTTCCTCTGTCTTCGCAAACATTTTGTTATTACATTTAACATGTTTAATCATTAACAATTTAAAACTGTTGTCATCTGTAGCTTATCTCATATTTCATCTCTGTTACCATCTGTAGCTTATCTCATATTTCATCTCTGTTACCATCTGTAGCTTATCTCATTTTGTACATTCCTGTTGCCATTAGTGTTCCCCACAGTGATGAAGTACAGTTGTGGCCACAAGTTTAAGACCCAGTAAAAAATTGACATTTCTACACTATTACGGAGTATTGCATCATCTGTTATTTTCGGGCAGCTAAATGCAATCATTGCAGTTTATTGCATCATCTGTTATTTTCGGGCAGCTAAATGCAATCATTGCAGTTTATTGCATCATCCTTAGATGATATATTATAGTATGTGTTGTAATAACACAGACTGTTGTTCTTTTCAATGTCGTTGGTTTTTTCAACAGTCTCATCTCTGGATTTTAAATTCGCAAGAAAATGGGCAAAACACACTTTTCTCCATTGAAAGAGCTCATATAGTAACATTGGTAAAGACGGGTTAACATAATGTGATATTTCTGTTCGATTTGCCAGTAGCAAGGCGGCAGTTAACAATGCGATCATCAGGTACCACATGATTGTAGCAAGGCGGCAGTTAACAATGCGATCACCTGGTACCACATGATTGTAGCAAGGCGGCAGTTAACAATGCGATCACCAGGTACCACATGATTGTAGCAAGGCGGCAGTTAACAATGCGATCACCTGGTACCACATGATTGTAGCAAGGCGGCAGTTAACAATGCGATCACCTGGTACCACATGATTGTAGCAAGGCGGCAGTTAACAATGCGATCACCAGGTACCACATGATTGTAGCAAGGCGGCAGTTAACAATGCGATCATCAGGTACCACATGATTGTAGCAAGGCGGCAGTTAACAATGCGATCACCTGGTACCACATGATTGTAGCAAGGCCGCAGTTAACAATGCGATCATCAGGTACCACATGATTGTAGCAAGGCGGCAGTTAACAATGCGATCATCAGGTACCACATGATTGTAACAGGGCGGCAGTTAACAATGCGATCATCAGGTAGCAGTTGAACGGTCACTAGGTACCAGTTGGACGGTACTTTTATTGAGCGAACGAGAAGTGGACGTCCCAGAAAATACAAACAAAGATAGTGTCGTGTATTCAACTCCATTGTATTACGCTCTCCAACAGCTTCATGTAAGAAGATCCTATCTGCTTTTATGTCTTCATGTGTTAGAAGGATACAATATACTGCAATAATTGCGTTTAGCGGGCCTTACAATAGCAGATCATGCAACACTCCCTAAAAGTCTGAAAATATCAATTATTATGGGTTATCTTAAACTTTTGGTCACGACTGTAGTTGTGAACCCACGCCATAGAAATCTCGTAAAAGAAGTGAAGAGACTTAAGAGACCTAGCCTAGACCCGCTGTAAGGTGGGGGAAGATATACAGAAATTTCAACAACGTCATCATGTGGTGAATGTTGAAATGTTGGCGTTGACAGGAGACACACAAAAAACTAAAGCTTTGTATCTTTATTCGATTCTCAGAGATATGGTAGAACAAGTGAAGAAGACAGAAAATAATGTGACGAATTTAGCAAATTAGTCTGCACAAAGTTTAACTTCCAGCTGTGAATAGCAGTTTTTTTTCTTTCTAATCAGCAATTAAGGTAATGTGATGAGGGGTGGGGTGGCGCGGCGTCTAGAAAAAGGTTGGAATCACTGATGATCTTTCCGAGAACAAGAGAGACTCTAAAGTGCAGATGTCGCTAAACATTCTACCTATAATGTTTATCCATTCATTTTAAATCTTTCAAAGCTTGAACTAATAACCAAGCAGATAAACTGCTTTACTCTATCTAGTGATGTACCAAAAACCCACTTCAAGATTTAATGTTTTTTACTCAGTCCATGCTCACATATAAATATGTAAATAACAAATGATGAACAAAATAAGGATGTCGCTGTAGTAACTAGCTCACTGTGGACAAGATGATCTATCCTGACTAATGTTTTATCACAGCAGTAGGTCTGTGTGCATTCTTACCAACTGACGTCACCGGTGAAGTTTCACCTTTGTGAACTAACTAGACACAGCTGACATCTTACCCACACCCGCCCCTTTTCGTGAAGCTGAAAATGTCATGCGCTAAGGGTTGAGCCACAGCCAATTATAGATTTAGGCCTGCGGGCTGAGAAGGAATTCCCGGAAAATCTCCAACTAGCGTGATGTTTTTAGCTTTGCGAGCAGGGGCGGGTGTGGTTAAAATGTCGTCAACCATCTATATCTTCTATAGCTGAAAACATCACGTAGGATTTTCCGGTTTTATTTCCCCTCCCCTGGGTCTCATAAATCTATAGTTGGCTGTGATTGTGCACTAACTTCCTCTAAAGTTATAGTGATGGCTTCTAGATTCACTGTCTTTAGATTTGTCCCCAGATTGTTCTCTATGAAAGATAGACGACAGGTGTGGCGTTTTACTGACCACATGATCCCAAATGTACCACTGACCTGAAACAAAGTATGAGCACTAACACCCCATGTTTCTCTATATACCATAGAGAGGCGTTATTTATTTTTCTCTCTAAACAAAATAGACTGATAATAAATGTGTGTCTATTAGTCTAAATCTCAAACAGATTTCTACTTTCGCGGCTTTTCCGTCTTACACAATCGTATCAATAAATCTGGCAAAATTACTATCTAGGCTGTTATCTGTTTACTTATTGATTTGAGCGTTGCCCTCCAATTAATGCAAATACGAAATTCTCAGGGCAGTACCACTAACTAGTCATCTTGTCACTCAGGCTTGACATATTTAATTTCTTTCTTTCTATGATAGCACCCGTGATACACTACTTCTTCTTCTTTCCTTCCTAGTTTACTTTTCAGCATCGAGGGGAGATATAATTTGCCATCTTTTGCTTTTCAGTTTGCCCTTGCTGCTGTTATGTTTCCTAGTGTTTCTAATGTTCCGTCAATCCATCTTTTTCGTGCTCGGCCCTTGAGTCTGGTGTTCTCGCAATGTTTTTTGGAGGCTTGTTGTGTTGCGTTTTTATCTTTCTGCCTTGTCACGCGGCCAAACTATTTTATCTGTTGTTTCCTTATATATTCTATGCCGGGGATTATTCCTAATTTCTTTCAGTTCTTCATTTCTGATCTTATCCGTCAGGCTGTTTCCTGTCATTCGTCTGACACATTTCATCTCAGTAGAGGTTATTTTTCTTATTAATACATCTTGCCGTAATAAAAATGTTGTGTGAATCTTGGATAATGAAGAAAGAGCAATGAAGACATATTAAAAGACTTAAATAATGTTTAAAAATTGTCTTATAAAGACAATTCTGCAGGGAAAATTGAAATACATTCGCCACGTCAAAACACAGTGGGCTAAAAAAAAAACAGCAGACGGCATAGTTCATGTGTGACGTATTAAGGTGAAACTAAGAAGAAGGTGGTTTCAAGATATCAGAAGGACTCTGAACATGACAACAGAAGTTTGAGATTTGGCTAGTCAGACAGAATGTAGTGAATGCGTTATGTAAAGAGGACATGGACACGATACTGATGAGATGTTATATATTTAAAAAAAAAACGAATTCAATTATTTTATAAATAATTATGTTTAATTATATTTAACTTATTATTTTATTTTGTTTTACTTTTCTAGGGTGAGAGAAGTTGGAGAATGAAAGTGTCACAGCAAACTTGCTCTTTTGAGATAATAATTGTTAATACCTCCCACCATCCCACCCTACCTCCAACCCTACACCTACATGCCCATTATCGCACAAGAAATGTTCTTCAGAATGCCTTATCTAACGGGTTAAATATATTTTACTTGCAATGCACAGCTATTTATTTTAGGCATTAAAAAATTGTTTAAAAATAGATTAAATTTCTGCTGCTTCAATCCCTGATGCAGACGTCTGTAATAGTAATGTTGATAAAATTAGAACTTTGAAATGTTTTATTTTACTCGAAGTATATTTGATATATATATATTTGACAGTGCCATAGATTTTAGAGCAGTGATCTCTGCAATATGTGCCATTTGGCACGCAAGGTTTCTGTTTTTGAGATTGTGGTTCTGCCCTATGTGCCATCTTCGGCTCAAAAGGACAATAGATAGATAGATATTTGATAGTTGACACTTGTTCTATTATTATTATTATTATTTTAAAAGAAATGACATTGAAGCAAAGGTTTATAGTTTCTCCTAAACCTTGTCAATAAATTTCAATTGTAACTGAATTACTCAAGGTGTGAGAGCTAATGACAGAATACAGCTGAGGAGGCAGCTAACGTGTCCGATAACAATGAAATTACGATCACAAATTGCTTATTTCTGGAACGTTTAGGCCGGGCAATAAATGTAAGACATTACATAGCTAAAAGAACAACGATATGTGTTCTGAATTGTATAAAGTGAACAAAATTGTCCCTTCTGTTTCATGAATATTGGCCAGATCTTTCTTTTCTTCTGCCTCCGCCTGTCAACTACCATTATTCCTCGTCGCACGTTAACTACTCTTATTATTCGTCGCCCATCAACTACTCTTATTTCTCGTCGCCCGTCAACTACTCTTATTTCTCGTCGCCCATCAACTACTCTTATTTCTCGTCGCCCGTCAACTACTCTTATTTCTCGTCGTCCATCAACTACTCTTATTTCTCGTCGCCCGTCAACTACTCTGATTTCTCGTCGCCCATCAACTACTCTTATTTCTCGTCGCCCGTCAACTACTCTTATTTCTCGTCGTCCATCAACTACTCTTATTTCTCGTTGCCCATCAACTACTCTTATTTCTTGTCGCCCGTCAACTACTCTTATTTCTCGTCGCCCATCAACTACTCTTATTTCTCGTCGCCCATCAACTACTCTTATTTCTCGTCGTCCATTAACTACTCTTATTTCTCGTCGTCCATTAACTACTCTTATTTCTGGTCGCCCGTCAACTACTCTTATTTCTCGTCGCCCGTCAACTACTCTTATTTCTGGTCGCCCGTCAACTACTCTTATTTCTCGTCGCCCGTCAACTACTCTTATTTCTCGTCGTCCATAACTACGCTTATTCCCCGTCGCCCGAAACTACTCTTATTCTTATTCACCATCGTACGTCAACTACTCTTATTTCTCGTCGCCCAATAACTACTCTTATTTCTCGTCGCCCGTCAACTACTCTTATTTCTCGTCGTCCATCAACTACTCTTATTTCTCGTCGCCCATCAACTACTCATATTTCTCGTCGCCCGTCAACTACTCTTATTTCTCGTCGCCCATCAACTACTCTTATTTCTCGTCGCCCATCAACTACTCTTATTTCTCGTCGTCCATTAACTACTCTTATTTCTCGTCGTCCATTAACTACTCTTATTTCTCGTCGCCCGTCAACTACTCTTATTTCTCGTCGCCCATCAACTACTCTTATTTCTCGTCGTCCATTAACTACTCTTATTTCTCGTCGTCCATTAACTACTCTTATTTCTCGTCGCCCATCAACTACTCTTATTTCTCGTCGTCCATTAACTACTCTTATTTCTCGTCGCCCATCAACTACTCTTATTTCTCGTCGTCCATTAACTACTCTTATTTCTCGTCGTCCATTAACTACTCTTATTTCTGGTCGCCCGTCAACTACTCTTATTTCTCGTCGCCGTCAACTACTCTTATTTCTCGTCGCCCGACAACTACTCTTATTTCTCGTCGTCCATTAACTACTCTTATTCCCCGTCGCCCGAAACTACTCTTATTCTTATTCACCATCGTCCGTCAACTACTCTTATTTCTCGTCGCCCAATAACTACTCTTATTTCTCGTCGCCCGTCAACTACTCTTATTTCTCGTCGTCCATCAACTACTCTTATTTCTCGTCGCCCATCAACTACTCTTATTTCTCGTCGCCCATCAACTACTCTTATTTCTCGTCGCCCATCAACTACTCTTATTTCTCGTCGTCCATTAACTACTCTTATTTCTCGTCGTCCATTAACTACTCTTATTTCTGGTCGCCCGTCAACTACTCTTATTTCTCGTCGCCCGTCAACTACTCTTATTTCTCGTCGCCCATCAACTACTCTTATTTCTCGTCGCCCATCAACTACTCTTATTTCTCGTCGCCCGTCAACTACTCTTATTTCTCGTCGCCCATCAACTACTCTTATTTCTCGTCGCCCATCAACTACTCTTATTCCCCGTCGCCCGAAACTACTCTTATTCCCCGTCGCCCGACACTACTCTTATTCTTATTCACCATCGTCCGTCTACTATTCTTATTTCTCGTCGCCCAATAACTACTCTTATTTCTCGTCGCCCATCAGCTACCTTAATTTCACTAAGACCTGCATGCTGAGAGGGAAATTCCTAAATCGCCCAGCGCCTGTGGCGTTTTCACCTATGCGAGCCACAGACGACTAAGATCATTTTACCCAATACCGGCCCTGCTTGTAATGCTGGAAACGTCACAAACATTGGATTATTCCTTTCGACCCGCTGGCCTTATTAATACTATAGATTACTGTGGTTCATTCATAAGCTCCAATAATTGCGTCTTTCACCCAAATGCTTACAACGTCACAGCGCATTTGTGTGTTTAGGATCTTCCTACCCTCTTCAACCACAACTCACCTGATCGGACAGATCATTCAGGTTTTTATTTTTCTGGCCACTACCAGGAGATGAAATTAGCTCTAGATCAGTTGCGGTTAATTGATCCTGGCTTTAAACAATCAGCATTGAGACGCTATTAGCCCATGCGCTGTGTAGCGTCTTAGTCCCCAAGAGGATGTGTTCAATGATGAATAATAAGGCCAGTTTTAGTTTGCCACTCGACACCATTCACTTTATAAATATGCTGCAATAAATTGTATAAGAAAAGATATTGACCAAACAATTAGTTCGAGTTGGGAAAGGGGCCAAGGTACCTGTCAACATCTCAGCTGCAAGCGGTCGGCGACTCATAGCTTGGGGAGAGGCAAATATTTGTGTTGCTGCGGTAAAGCTAGCGAGTAGCGAACGAAATGAATACAGTGTATTGTGTCAGCTTTACATAACGGAACAAAAGTATGATTCATAGACTGCTTCAGTATCCGCCAACCAGAACTATCTAGATATGACTCCTCCGTTACGTAGGGAAGATAAACACAAATCATCATAAAGTACCGGGCCTGCTTGCGTAGGTGATCATGTCTCTCCACAACTTTCGATCTCGACAGTTATTTATCATTTCTGTTGTTGACCTTCTACCAAGCCATTCTCTTAAGCTGTCTGGTATCTTTTCTCTTTGCTTCCCTCTATCTCTTCGTCCCTCAATCTCTTCGTCCCTCAATTTCTTCGTCCCTCAATTTTCCCAGTTGTTACAATATATACCAGCTGTTCTTTTCTCATTACATGGCCAAAAATGATGATTGTTTCTTCCTAATATTGGAAATTAACTCTCTTTTTGCTTTGACCTCTCTCAGAACGTTTTCATTACTCTTCTTAGCTGTCCATGGTATTCTCAACATTTTTTCTGTAAAACCACATTTCTACAGACTCCAGTGATTTTGTTTTGTTATCCTATTGTCCATAATTCACATCCATATGTTAAGACTGGCTCTACATAACATTTAAGAAGTCTTTTTTTTTCTATTGTCAAAAATGGATTGCATAGTATCTTCCGCATTTTTTTTTTTAAAGCTGCTTTTGCCTGAACCATTCTGCATCTCACCTCTGTTGTACATCTTCCGTCTGAGGTTAACAAAGTTCCCAAATATTTAAATTCATTTAACTGTTTTAACATTGTTCCACTTGTCTTTATTTAGCACTGAGGCGATGTCTTTTTCTTTGTTGTTACCATTACCTCTGTCTTTTTGCTATTAAGGCTGAGTCCTTTATTTTTTGCTTTCTTTCACTATAATGTCCAACATTTCTTGTAACTCATTTTCACTCTTAGCGATTAAGACTGTATCATCAGCATACCTTAGACTATTTATATTATGACCTCCGATTGTTATTCCAGGCGTGCCCTTTATGAATCTTAAAATAATCTCACTATATGTATTAAACAAATCTGGTGACAGCACACAACCTTGTCTAACACCCTGTTTTAATAAATTTGATATCTAAATCATGTTTCATTTTGATCGCTGTGCAATGTAAAGTCCAGAAATTATTTATTCCTTTGACCAGCTGTGCAAAAATCGAGGGGGAAGGCAACCTGTTACTCAAAAATACCATGGTGAAGTCGATTGCATTAGGCCAAAAGGTGCAAATAACATAGTAAACTACAAACCAACGAGTACACCCACTCAACATCCTTTTAAGACGATGTTACATTATTCTGTATGTGGTGTACTTAGGGTCTACTCACTAGCCGTTTCTTGGTAGGGAAAATTACAACGATTTAATAAATATATGTTTTCGGTTAAGAGAAGTTCAACCATGCCCCGACGTTCTGCAATAGACCCCCAGACAGGAGCTTTTGTGGGCCCTGTATCTACCAATAAGGTTAAGGCATAAAAAAAAAGTAAAGAGCCCCCGTCGCGCCAAAAAAAAGTAAAGAGCCCCCGTCACGAAAAAAAAGTAAAGAGCCCCCGTTACGCCAAAAAAAACGTAAAGAGCCCCCGTCACGCCAAGTGGCGTATAGGGAATATGGTGTTAGTGACCATAAATTTTACAGACCTTCAGCACGTGATTTATGGGGTAATGTTGTCGGTATTACGCCTGTCCTGCTTTACTTTCCCAGAAAAAAATCCGGTACCCATTTAAGGCTGGGTGAACCCGGAAGCCGTCGGTTGGGATCGAACCCTATCTCTTGTCCTTTGTAGTCCAGTTCACTAACCACTGAACTAATCGCGGCTCCCCCAATAAGGTTAAGGCATGGTCAAACTTTATTTGTGTGTTGATCGGCCATGGTCAAGCACATCATGTTTAGGGATGGATGCAAAACAATGACTGGGGGAACTGAGATTTTGTAGAGAAGATGCAAAACAATGACTGGGGGAACTGAGATTTTGCAGAGAAGATGCAAAATAATGTCCGGGGGAACTGAGATTTTGTAGAGAAGATGCAAAACAATGTCCGGGGGAACTGAGATTTTGTAGAGAAGATGCAAAACAATGACTGGGGGAACTGAGATTTTGTAAAGAAGATGCAAAACAATGACTGGGGGAACTGAGATTTTGTAGAGAAGATGCAAAACAATGACTGGGGGAACTGAGATTTTGTAGAGAAGATGCAAAACAATGACTGGGGGAACTGAGATTTTGTAGAGAAGATGCAAAACAATGTCCGGGGGAACTGAGATTTTGTAGAGAAGATGCAAAACAATGTCCGGGGGAACTGAGATTTTGTAGAGAAGATGCAAAACAATGTCCGGGGAACTGAGATTTTGTAGAGAAGATGCAAAACAATGACTGGGGGAACTGAGATTTTGTAGAGAAGATGCAAAACAATGACCGGGGGAACTGAGATTTTGTAAAGAAGATGCAAAACAATGTTCGTGTCAACTGAGATTTTGTAGAGAAGATGCAAAACAATGTCCGGGTGAACTGAGATTTTGTAGAGAAGATGCAAAACAATGTTCGTGTCAACTGAGATTTTGTAGAGAAGATGCGAAACATTGTCCGGGTGAACTGAGATTCTGGGGTGATAGGCCCTAACATAATGGCGCTTTGATCTGGGCTTCCAAGATTACTTATAGATGGTTGATTGTCTGTTTTTGACAAAATGCCAGACACTGGAATAAAGCTACACAATTACTGGGAGGGATTATCTGAAGGTAACTAACTGACCAATAGATTAAGACTGATCACCATTCGTCTTAAGTATGAGGGCCACCAGAAAAAAAAAAGCTTTAGAAACAAATGTCAAAAAAGTTGTCAGGTGATTATAATTAAATACATAAGAAAGTGATTTTCACTTTCATTTTTGGGTGGCATTTACCTGAAATCACCTTAAAGTCTTAGTCTGAGGTTGAAAGAATCGTGCCTCGCCAAGAAGTAGGATACACCAAGAAAACAACATTGTCAGGCAGTCTTTAATGTACGGAATTTCGAGTTACAGCCATGTGATTTTTTTAAGTTTTAGCTTTGTAAGTTCGCAGTTTTTTAGGACAAAGTTTTAAAGGAGTCAAGAAGCACAGTGAGCAAATTCCTTGAAGCTCTAATTTTCTACCAATAAAATACATGTCTTTTTAATTTTCTAGTTACCTTATATATATATATATATATATATATATATATATATATATATATGATGGCCCGCGCTAACTTGAACTGCTTTCTGCTTGGCCTTCGGGTAACAAAAGAGCGGACCACACATACATAAAGAAATAGGATAAAATAATTCAGTATAAACGATGACATAAAAGTCGTATTTAAATCTATCGCTTATATTTTTTTTAAAGAATATATAGATTTACATAATTTAAAAGTTGCAATAATTTCAAATATTTTCTCAAAGTCCGGGCACATTAAATCCTGGGCCTCCAGGTTAAGGTACTGTCGGCCTTCCCTTTATGGAGGTCATAGTTAGACCTGCTTATGGTGGTACAATTGGCAAGGATGACAAGTTGACATGAACAACTTATCACGCAAACAATACCGTGGCTACTGGAGCCCGAAAGGGGGGTGAAGAATTGTGGCGCTGTTCCCTACCAGGCGTGTACGCAAGAGGCGACTAAGAGGGGTAAGACTTGGCATCGGCTATCCTGTAACTCTGTGCTGTAAAAGAATAAGCGGCGAAAACTGCATAAATACGGACAAGTCAGAGAAAGGGGCAAATGTAAATACGCCATCCAGGACAGCTGATAACATTACTCGACAAGCCCTTTTCTGAAATCCCCAGTGGAGAAGACAAAGAGGAAGGCCAAAATATACTTGGAGGAGACAGATGGAAGTAGAGAAGAAGAAGGTGGGGAAGGTGGGGAAGGTGGGGAAGGTGGAGAAGGTGGGGAAGGCATAGAACGATCTCAAAGAGAATGGCAAGAAACTGGACTGCTTGTTCTCTTGTTGAAGAACTATGCTTTACTAGAGTTGAAGGAAGAAGAAGGTGGGGAAGGCATAGAACGATCTCAAAGTGAATGGCAAGAAACTGGACTGCTTGTTCTCTTGTTGAAGAACTATGCTTTACTAGGAGTTGAAGGGAAGAAGAAGGTGGGGAAGGCATAGAACGATCTCAAAGAGAATGGCAAGAAACTGGACTGCTTGTTCTCTTGTTGAAGACCTATGCTTTACTAGGAGTTGAAGGAAGAAGAAGGTGGGGAAGGCATAGAACGATCTCAAAGTGAATGGCAAGAAGCTGGACTGCTTGTTCTCTTGTTGAAGAACTATGCTTTACTAGGAGTTGAAGGGAAGAAGAAGGTGGGGAAGGCATAGAACGATCTCAAAGAGAATGGCAAGAAGCTGGACTGCTTGTTCTCTTGTTGAAGAACTATGCTTTACAAGGAGTTGAAGGGAAGAAGAAGGTGGGGAAGATAGATGATGATGAAGAGGAAGAAGAGAGATGATGAAGATGAAGAAACAATGAGTTGTAATTTGGTGCATTCATGTTACTGCTCCTTTGCAATACATGTCAAATGTTTGTATCTTTCTAGAACTGTCGATGCTGCAGAGAAAGTGGGACACAATTCAGATCGGTCATGCTGACATGCTATACTGGCGGCTATGAAATTCTCAATTTCCAACAACCAATCTCGGTCAAGGAAGTAACTGGCTGTCAATGTCAACTCTGTCTTGACTAGAGAAACTATACTTGTCAGGTTTCAGATTATTTATGTTGAAGGGAACAACAAACTTCTACGTTTAGTTATTCAAGAATAAATTTACAACAAAATGTATTTTTTTTAAATATTTATATATTTATCCCAAGAACTTCAAAACCGTTTTCTTTCAGGCTCAAAAATCTAAAATTATAAACGAGCAGATTGTTCACCGACACCAAAGCTACCTACTAACATTACATTAATACTAACGTAAATATCTTTGTTTGAAGTAAAACTGTTAATAACATACATTGAAATTAAGAATTATTGTCTTTAGATACAGTACTAGCGAGAAAAATAAATGAAATGAAACAAATTAAATCTTTATTCTTTTCTTCGACGCTACTATTTTCAATTATCCTGGGAAAAAAATGTATATTAAAACAGCATTTTTCAATCTGCGCACTGATCAATTCTGGAGATTTTAAGTAAATAGATGTATGCTGCTATGAAAGATTTAGAAAACTATTTTAATATATACAATTTTTACACGACAAATCAAATTTCATTTAAGATTTTTTTTTCTAAATATATTTCAGACATAAATAATGTAAACCTTGTTATTATTTTTAGCAAGAGAAAAGGCATGAGAATTTTAATTTTAAAATTTGCATTTAATATTAGTAGCGCTCTTTATATTGTTAAACGCGTCAATAATTTTTGCTGTTTTAGCTTTTTTGTTTGCTGCTATCCATATACTTCTGATTGATGTGTCATAATGTAACCACAATGTCCGGATGTGTCAATTACGGTGATATTATATTTTCCATTTCAGACAATAGGTCGCCATTGTAGAAAGGTTTAATTATATTTAGTCCATATAACAGAAAGAGAACTTTAAGAGCATCTGAATTAACTGATTGTAACATATACACATTAAAGTATGAAGACTAATAAAGAAAAAAGCATAAATCAAATATGGAATAATATGAATCGAAGATATATTTTGAAAACAAGAAACTGATAGAAGCAACAAATTGAAAGTATTTATCAAGTATAGTCATCTAAAAGTGAAAAATCGAGACATAGAAAACAGGTGCAACAAAATAAATCAAATAATTGTGCAAGTGAAACTAATTTTAAAAAACACAAAAAAAAGACTTTCGAAAATTGATACAAGAAATAGTTATACTCTATATGATGATCTTTCTACCAATATTGTTAGCTGTTGGATATGTTAAATGTTATACTATGTTATGTTAAATTCGGATCATTATCACATTACTCCAGAAACATTCATAAGTGTTCCGATCTCCTCATGAAAATGTTCATCAGCCTCACGTTGACTAATTGTGCCAGTTTGGAGTTGGTTGACAAATCTTCACATTCGTCCAGAATATCGATCTGCTCTGGCAACACCCGCCTCCACTCCCAGTCTAGCTAGATAAGCATGTATTTGTACTTCTTTCAAACTTCTTTCTTATAATCATCTCTTGTAAAGTGGTAGACGAACATGTAGACGTGAATATTAACAATTGATAACAAAGGTATACTTAAACATTAATTAAAACAGACACTTAATTTACTCAGTCTAGCTAGATAAGCATGTATTTGTACTTCCCTTTCAAAGTTCTTTGTTATAATCACATCTCGTAAAGTGGTAGAGGAACATGTAGACATGAATATTAACAATTGATAACAAAGGTATACTTAAACATTAATTAAAACAGACACTTAATTTACTCAAACAACTGAAATAAGATGTATAATAGGATCATTAATGTTAAATATAAGAAGAGGAGACAAAATCAGGAACAAAGATATTAGAACAAGTATTGGTTCATATAGTTACATGGTAATACACTCTAAAGCTTCAACTCAAACAAGTAGCAGACATATTTATAGAAAAAGAGAATACACGGCGAAAGAAAAGAAAAAAAAATAATATTTCTTAGGGCGTTGGAAAATCAATAGTCAACTATGACTGCAGGACGCTACTACTAGTTACATTCAGAAATTATATTTTAGTTGCTTGAAAATAGAACACGACACCCAACAACGTGGTCACAAAACTTGCTTTAGCAACCAGATGAGAAATAGAAGGTGAACAAATCTTCTTAGCAAACAAAAGTAACCAGTACAACATATCCTTTAGTTGTAGACACTAAAGATTCACTTAACACCGACTAAATGGAGCGCATTATCAATTGCTCTAACATGAAATAAAAATACATAACTAAGAAAACATTCATCGAACTTATATAACAAAGTAATTGTACTTGAACATTTTCATTCTGTCGAAAATACCCCAAAAATGTATGAGATTTCAGTAACAATAATAATTATAAAAAATAATAATATTACTAATAGTCGTGTATCGCTATTTTGACATTAGCTTATTTCCCGTGTAGTTTCTTGTACACACATGATGACTATACAATTAATCAATGTCCACACCAAGTCCCCTATCACAGGTGGGATACATAGAGTTGGTCACATTAACGTTGATTGGACGTTTGATCTTTTCTGGCATCACTTTTTCTTTATGCCTCGTAGAATCGACGCTTCTCTGATAAGCGAAAGTCTACGGTAATGATACTTCGCCGCAGTGTGCGGCTCTGAGCAATGGCTTTGTTGAGATGTGATATGGCAATTAAAACATCATAGAAGTACCTTGAAGGACTCTGAAACGTTGTTGCTGTTCACCTATTAAAAACTTGCCGCTTCACGGCTCGCCTTGCAACTGCTGTTCCTAGATTCGTTTGTCAGGCATGCTGCCATAGCTCCTACCATTCCATTTAGGCCTTTTGATAGTGGTCTATAGACGCAGAAATGTTGGCTTCCACAAGAACTTCAATGTCTGGTGCATCATTCTACTATTTTACTATCAACAGTCTTGTATTAGTGATACTGACACGCATTAAAAGATGAAAATAACAGATTACCTTTGTCTAAATGTAGGATGAGTACGTGAAGACTCACATGAACTTGGTATTTTGGCTTTACAGATATGTGTCCCGGACAAGATTTAATTAATTAGAAACATCTCATTATGCCAACAAGGATATATTTATTGAAATATGTTCTGAAGAAATAGCTAAGGAACTAAGGATGAACGTTACAAAAGAACATTATCATAGAGCTATAATAATTTTTTATATTTTCTAATAATTTTTTTGTAGATTGGGTATTTAATTTGGAATTAATTTGTAAAAATATGCTGTAAATCTTGATTTATTGTAATTTATTTTGGTATTATTAAATAAAAATTAATTTAAATACTTGATTCCACTTTCACAGAAAATTATATATCCCTTAACTATGGAGTAAATCGCTTACCAATGTAATCACATTTTCTATCTTTAAACGCTGTATGTCGTTATTTGTCTAGATCAATGCGCGTCTACAGTGAACACTACTCAGATAACAGCATGGTCAAAGAAGCAGTAACAAGCAGACAGATGTAGCAACAAAAAGGGGAATGGAAGGCAGCCGGAAAGTTGGTTTGGCGAAATGATATCATCATGAACGAAACCCCGTCGAACGGACACTTCTTTATGAGCATATTTCCTCGACCAGGTCTCTTTATCTATCCGCATTCTTCGACATTATCTCTGTTTACCTCCAGTCGAGACCAGTACTTGAGAGCTTCGTTTATTTCTCCTCTTTGTGTATTCCTGGGGCCTTCCGTGATTTCTAACATATTGCTACGTATGAACAAAACTATAGAGAATCAATCAAGAACATATTGCTACGTATGAAAGAAGCTATAGAGATTTATCAAGAACATATTGCTACGTATGAAAGAAGTTATAGAGATTTATCAAGAACATATTGCTATGTATGAAAGAAACTATGGAAACATATCAAGAACATATTGCTATGTATGAAAGAAACTATGGAAACATATCAAGAACATATTGCTATGTATGAAAGAAACTATGAAAACATATCAAGAACATATTGCTATGTATGAAAGAAACTATGGAAACATATCAAGAACATATTGCTATGTATGAAAGAAACTATGGAAACATATCAAGAACATATTGCTATGTATGAAAGAAACTATAGTTTTTTCAAGAATAATACATTTTTTTTCTCTGTGCTGTAGAACTCATGCATTAAGCATACAGTTTTGTTCTTCTATTCACGTACTCTGACTACATCCCTGCTCATAGTTCTATTATTTTCCTTTCTTGGGTCTTTCTTTGACAATTAAGAATAGCAGCTGCATTTGTTGTCTAAGAAGTCACTTCCTGAAATAAATATTTTCATTAACATCATAACGCTATCGGGGTTCGACTTCTGAGCCATCAACAGTACAGCAGTATCAGAGAAGCTATACAAAGTGCATGGTAACTATGTCAGTTATGATATATGTACATAAACATTTCATTTAAAATCACAACTTACTATTTGACACTACAAGAACGTGCATGACTGCAATATCAATGATGCACAGTGGAAAAGATGCATAGCATGAGCACCAACAATAAAATAAAAGATTCTGATTACACATTACTTGTACCAAAATGATTTGTCTAGTGATTTGTTGAAGGTCTGGAGTTGTTACGCCAATTACAGGTGATCGTATACTTCAGGATCAAACGCGTGAAATAATAATTCTGCCAATAAAAAAAATAAACAAATAATTGCAGCAGTGAATCGAGGTCTCCTGGGCTTGAAAATGTAGTAAAAGATATCGCATTATGTGTATGGGCATATAATGATTGTTAAATAAAACAGAAACGTATGCTTATAAGATAATTAAAGCAAACGTGATTTCTTTTTTTTTTCAAAACTTGCAATGTTGTAATGACAGTAGAGGAAATAACATATACATACTAGTTCGATAACCTACTAGACATTGATGTATATGATATGGGAAAGTGCTGATAACATTTGTAGAAATAATACTTTCACTGCGCGGTATACAGTCCACCTAAACTTCGTCACAGGAAAACCTAATCAAATGGAAGAATTACAATAGAGCTCTTATTGTAGACTTGTTAAGCAAGAGATGGAAGAGTTTAAGAACCTTTTCTGCCAATAAACTATATGTAGACAATATTTACATAATCGATAATAATACTACATTATTTCATATAATAAAGTAACAGCAATTTTTTTTAAAATATAGTTTTTTTTTAAATCATGTTACTTGATATGTTAACCACACAGTGCGTGTAGACTTATCATTTTAAAATATTTATTCTAAAAAAGCTCGTTTTATATTTATCTTATTCGCAATAGATCTTTGTTTTGAAAGTTCAGTTATGTAAGATTAACTTTTAATATCAATTTCGTTTGTTTAGTTTTAAACCTGTTCTCAAGTCCAATAAACAGAAAGACTGTTTTATCTAAAGATTTAAACTTAATTTATATTTGTTTTAGTGATTGTCATAATGTTTACATTATTGCTACTTGAGCCCACTTTTTGTTGTGATTAATGCTGAAAGATAACTCTCGGTATAATTATCTTGTATTACTATTGCTTTACGGCCTCTTTGCTTCGCTTGAACTGAGCATTTGGCATAACTGACTTGAGAAATAAAAAGAATTCAAAGCTTTTTATTTTGCATTGTTTTTAATATTTGTATGTGTTTGTTTTGTTTCAGTATATTTTGTCTCCTTATAATTGAGCTGTAGCTGGAATGGGCGTGCTCAAAAAAGATATTGAAGCGACAGCAAAGAAGTGGGCACCATAGAGAAGGTGAAAAAGAGGGAAACCAATAATAACCTGTCAAAGAATAGTGGGAGCACTGTGGAAAAAGACAGAAACAACAACTGGCTGTGCCAGTTCCTACTCCACCTCCCATTGGTGTTCCTGAAAAAGTCTAGCAAAGCAAATACCGATTGAATAGGGAAGGCAGCCGGCATTCGGAAATTCAATACCTAAGACTGTTATATCGTATAGCGTAGATATCGTAGCTTGCCTTTATTTAGTATCTAACTTTACGTCCTTTTAAGGGTGAACGACGACGAAGACGAGTAGTCGGGCCAACTCAGCAGAAGAAGAGTGGGCCAGACATAGGGTGCGTTATCCTCTTCTTCTTATTCTGTATAGCACCCGTGATGGCCACAAAAGCCATCTTGTACATCGTATATTGGGCATGATTGTAATGAAGGAAGGATGACCACCGCAAACACCGTGGTGCTATCATAAAAGACACAATAAGCCATTGTATTAGCCACTCACTGCTGTAATGATCCGTAGTTTGTTAAGTCAAGAAAAGAATGTGTAGGTTGAAGGATCGAATAAATAAAACAATTATTTGAAGTAGCAAACATGTATCATGCTATAGGCAAAACTGAAAAAAGGCAGCACAAAATAATGCACCAATAACAGAGCTTTTGGGTAAACCTGATATGCAAGGAAGATCATGTTTAAAACTATTATGGGAAGAATCCATAGAAAACTGGAAGAGGAAAATCAACATAGTTCAGGTTGGTTTTCAACGAGACAGAAAAAAGTTACTGTTTTTCAGAAAAAACCAGAGCAAAAGACCGTATAGTATATCACCCTCGACGCCGAAAGACAATGAGGAAGGAAAGAAGAAGAAGAAATACAAGACCATAACTTTAATGTGACAAACATAAATCAGGAATATAGAGAAAACGAAATGAATCTGTTTTTTCCTGCCTACTAATAAGCATCTGGATCCTTACAACATCAAAATGCCATAGCAAATATTGATAGGTATGGGGTTTTAACCTCACTAATTGCATGCAATAGAAATTGTTCCATCTGCTTGCTCATTACAAATGATTCATCAGAATGGTTTGGTATAAGACAAGGAATTAGGCGGGGATACATAATATCGTTGATCTGTGCAACACATGCTCAAAAAATATAATGACAGAAGTCATAAACTTGAATACAAAAGAAAAATGTGATGTTCATGCGATTATTGGAGGTCATGCACGAACAGACATACGATAGATACATTGATAATGTAGCACTTGTATCCATCGCAATAAGAAATTGTAAGAATGTGTAATACAATAGTGAAAAATAGTACCTCCATCTCATTGCAACAACAACAAAATCTTTACAATAGATGAATACATAAATTAATTGTTATAACTAATAAAAGTCAAATACTGGAAGGACTAAACAATTCAAAATATCTTGGCTTATTGACAACTTCTCTTCTTCTTCTTCTTTCCTTCCTCATCTGCCTTTCAGCGTCGAGGGGAGATATAATTTGCGGTCTTTTGCTCTTATGTTCGCCTCTGCTGCTGTTATGTTTCCTAGTGCTTCTAATATTCCATCGATCCATCTTTTTCGTGGTCGACCCTTGGGTCTGTTGTTCTCACAACGTTTGTTGAAGGCTCGTTGTGTTGTGTTTTGTTCTTTCTGCCTTGTCACGTGGCCGAACCATTTTATCTGTTGTTTCCTTATATATACTATGGCTGGGGCTATTCCTAGCTTTTTTCTCAGTTCTACATTTCTGATCTTATCTCTCAGACTGTTTCCTGTCATTCGTCTAACACATTTCATCTCTGTAGAGGTTATTTTTCTTATTGTTCTTGCATCTAGAGTCCAGGTCTGGCATTGGTAGCACAACGTTGGAATGAAGATTGTATTGTATAGTGCTCGTTTTGCCTCCAGAGTTATTTCCTTGTTGTACAATAGTGGTGATAACTGTCCGATGATTTGACAAGCTTTGTTGCATCTTGATTCTATCTCTGCTGTTTGGGAATTGTCGTTTGTCATTAGACTTCCTAGGTATTTGAATTCCTCTACTTGTTTTAGTTGTCTGCCTTCTATAGTTATGTTGATGTTCTGTTTATTTTTGGCGACATTCATGACTTCTGTTTTGTTGATGTTGATTTTCATGTTGTATTTTGTTCCTAAGATGTTGAGTTTGTTAAGTGTTCTTGTAGGTCTTCTATTGTTTCATGTATTAGTGCCTGGTCGTCTGCAAATAGAAGCTCGTTGATCTCCTCTGTCTCTGATGGGTTGGCTAGCTTGCATATATGGTCCATGTATGTAATAAACAGTAGGGGGGATAGTACGCACCCCTGTCTTACACCTGATCTAACTTCGAAGTGGTCTGTGTAGCCTGTTGCTGTTCTGACCCTGCAGCTGCTGTTGGCGTAGAGACTTTTAATAATGTTGGTTAGATGTTGGCTTACTCCGTATGTTGTTAGTATCTCCCACAGTTGTTCTCTGTTTACTCTGTCGAATGCTTTTTCCTGGTCAATGAAGGCTATGTATAAGTTTTGGTTGTGTTCTGTCGTTTTTTCTGCAAGCTGTTTTAGTGTGAATAGTGCGTCGGTACATCCTCTGTTTTTTCGGAACCCCATTTGAGAATCGCTTAACTGTAGTTCTATTATTGGTCTCAGTCTTTTTTCCAAGATTGACAACAAATTTATTTTTATTGACAACAAATAAGAAAATCACTGGAGTCTGCAGAAATGTGGTTTTACAGAAGGAATGTTGAAAATACCATGGACAAATAAGAAGAGTAATGAACACGTTCTGAGAGAGGCAAAGCTAAAAGATAGCTAATTTCCAATATCAGAAAGAAACAATCATTTTTTGGCCATGTAATGAGAAGAGAACTGAAATATATTGTAACAACTGGGAAAATTGAGGGACGAATAGATAGAGGAAAGCAAAGAGAAAAAATACCAGACAGCTTAAGAGAATGGCTTGGCAGAAGGTCAACAACAGAAATGATAAATAACTGTTGAGATCGAAAATTGTGGAGAGACATGATCATCTACGCCAGCAGGTCCGACACTTGATGATGATGATGATTGATAACAATCGATGGAAATAAAATAGCAAGCAGATGAAAAGAAGGCTGAATGTATCCATGAATAAATATCAACAAGTATAGAACATAGGTGGACTACAAAGGACAAGGGGTAGGGTTCGATCCCAACCGACGGCTTCCGGGTTCACCCAGCCTTAAATGGGTACCGGATTTTTTTCTGAGAAAGTGAAGCGGCACGGGCGTAATACTGACTACATTACCCCAACAATTACGTGCTGAATGTCTGTAAAATTTATGGTCACTAACACCATATTCCATATACGCCACTTGGCGTGACAGGGGTACTTTACTTTTTTACTTTTTTACAACATCGGGAAGGGAACTGGTATGCAGCAAGATATAAATCTTCAAGAACCTGTATAATTTTCTATAGCACCATATGGCTAGGAAACGTGGACAATCGACTCATCTATTAGATAAATGCCTTTGGATTCAAAAGTTACTTAAGAAAACCCAGAAAACCATGAACAATGAAAAGAACAAATTTGTCAATTTTGCAAGAATCATAAAATCATTCAACGTTGGTAGGTAAAGAATGTAAACACAATTGAAAACAAAATATTTTGATCATGAAAAAACTATTCAATGGCCTTGAAAAAAATAATTTTTGAGGGCATAGTTTCAGTTAAACGAGGAAGAGGAAGACCCAAAAGATGGTGGGTGAAAGATACCGTGGACGAGCTGGGATTGACTGCTGCTGTAGCTGGAAGTGTCAAGCAGAACATGGAAAACATAAAAGTAGTAGTCGTGATGGAAGTAAAAATTCCAACAAGTTCAACCCGTGTGATGATTACAGGTAAAGCTGTCACACAAAAAGTTTTATTGGTCATAAGAAATAAATAGATTAAAGCAATAAAGAATTTTATTGGTCATAAAAAATAAATAGATTAGAACAACAAAGAGTTTTTTTATTGGTCATAAGAAATAAATAGATTAAAGCAATAAAGAATTTTATTGGTCATAAGAAATAAATAGATTAGAACAACAAAGAGTTTTATTGGTCATAAGAAATAAATAGATTAGAGCAATAAAAAGTTTTATTGGTCATAAGATATAAATAGATTAGAACAACAAAGAGTTTTATTGGTCATAAGAAATAAATAGATTAGAGCAATAAAGAGTTTTATTGGTCATAAGAAATAAATAGATTAGAACAACAAAGAGTTTTATTGCTCATAAGATATAAATAGATTAGAACAACAAAGAGTTTTATTGGTCATAAGATATAAATAGATTAGAACAACAAAGAGTTTTATTGGTCATAAGATATAAATAGATTAGAACAACAAAGAGTTTTATTGGTCATAAGATATAAATAGATAAGAACAACAAAGAATTTTATTGGGCATAAGAAATAAATAGATTAGAACAAAGAGTTTTATTAGTCATAAGAAATAAATAGATTTGAAAAACAAAAAGTTCTATTGGTCATAAGATATAAAAAGATTAGAACAACACAGAGTTTTATTGGTCATAAGAAATAAATAGATTAGAACAAAGAGTTTTATTGGTCATAAGAAATAAATAGATTAGAACAAAGAGTTTTATTGGTCATAAGAAATAAATAGATTAGAACAACGAGTTTTATTGCTCATAAGAAATAAATAGATTAGAACAAAGAGTTTTATTGGTCATAAGAAATAAATAGATTAGAACAAAAAGTTTTAATTGTCATAAAAAATAAATAGATTAGAATAAAAAGTTTTATTGGTCATAAAAAATAAATAGATTAGAACAAAGAGTTTTATTGGTCATAAGAAATAAATAGATTAGAACAACAAAGGACAATAGGACTTGTGATTATTAGATGTGACAGGTTTAGACGTATAATATAACGATAACATATTTACAACACGTAAATAAAGGTAAATGCTGCTGTTGAAAATTGTGACGTGAGATCCTTTGTGGTTTCAATGAATTTAGAACACATTATCCAGTCTTGTAATAGTGCGATACGTATTCTGGACTTATGAGGACTGCGTGTGGTAAGAGCTTCGGTGTCTTGGAAAATATGAAACATAGTGAAGTTAATAGCTGAAATCTGAATCAGTGTCTGAAAGCTACACCAACAGTGAAATATGAAGAACAAACATAAGAGAGGAACAGACTTCCTTACGAATTCAGTACTTGATCGTTCAGTATCCATTTGTATTGTGAATGTAAATAAAAGATCTCCTTGCAATTACAGTTTTCTGCTTCTTTATTTTTTACGAATTCCTAAGTGGCTGCCCTGCTGCCTTGCAGGTAAGCTCGGGAGAGTAAAAGGCTAAGGGAGGGTACCCGAAGTAAAACAACCCCACTGCCTTGCGGGTGAGACTTTTTAGTCAAAGGCTAGCGGAGCCAACCGCAAACAAACCGCCGGAAGGCAACAGAAAACCACCGTCGAAACTTCTTTGTACAATCATGAATCGCCACAACAATAGAAATGACAACAACAACGTTAAAGGGGATTCCAATGGAAAACCCTCGTTCGGTAGGGGACATCATGTGCTACATGTGATACCAGATCGTCATCAAGCTACTGTAAGCAAATTAAAGGCAAGTGGAACAATATTAAAACAGATAAATTAATTTAAATATTTGGGAGCTTTGTTAACCTCAGACGGAAGATGTACAAAAGAGGTGAGATGCAGAATGGCTCAGGCAAAAGCAGCTTTCCAAAAAATGAGGAAGATACTATGCAATCCATTTTTGACAATAGAAACAAGAAAAAGAGTTCTTAAATGTTGCGTAGAGCCAGTCTTAACATATAGATGCAAATCATGGACAATAGGACAACAGACAAGAAAATCACTGGAGTCTAGAAATGTGGTTTTACAGAAGAATGTTGAGAGTACCACGGACAGCGAAGAAGAGTAATGAAGATGGTCTGAGAGAGGTCAAAACAAAAATAGAGCTAATTTCCAATATTAGGAAGAAACAATCAGCATTTTTGGCCATGTAATGAGAAGAGGACAACTGGAATATATTGTAACAACTGTAAAAATTGAGGGACGAAGAGGTAGAGGGAAGAAAAGAGAAAAAATAACAGACCGCTTAAGAGAATGGCTTGGCAGAAGGTCAACAACAGAAATGATAAATAGCTGCCGAGATCGAAAGTTGTGGAGAGACATGATTACCTACGCCAGCAGGCCCGGTACTTGATGATGATGGTGATGAAGTGAATCGATTTATTGGCACTCTGCAAACATGGCCAAAGCAAACTGTTATGAACAGACATCTGTCTGCAAAGAAATTTCAGTTTTTGATGAGAATAAAAATAAACGTATCTCTTTTCAGCATTGCGCAATTTGATATCATTTATATTTATACAATCCGTATTGTGTAACTTGCCTCTTACATAATTATAACATGTGTGTAGAGTAAAGCAAAGTTTGATTCCATGCCTTGCTAGGGAGGGATATGGTGTTAGTGGTCATATTTTTATATTTGAAACAACTGCTATGAATATATTGATTAGTTGTTACTATAGCCAGCTGTTCTGAAATAGTAAAGGGTTAAGGCATAAAAATGCGAAGCTGCAGTAAAGCTGAATGTGAGGAAAAATAAAAAATAGAAAAAAATGGTATGTAAGAAGCTTTACGTGATAAGTGGACTACACAGACTAAACGACGTTTCGGCCCAATAGGCCTTCAGCCTTTTGTGTGTGTGTGTGTTTTTTGTTTGTTCCTGCTGAAGGCCTATTGGGCCGAAACGTCGTTTAGTCTGTGTCGTCCACTTATCACGTAAAGCTTCTTACATACCATTTTTTTTTCAATTTTTTGTTCTGAAATAACACGTTCTGTTTATTTATTTATTATTTTTGTAAGAATGTGATGAGATGTTTTTAACGATGTGTGAAGCTTCCATAAACGCTCTGGTGTGAATAAGTCTTTCCTCAATCATAGGTCCCCACGAAGATCACATGATCACTAAGAAAAAACGCAAACTCAAGTGGAATGTTCATATCGTTTGTGGGCATGTAATAACTATCTTGCAGGGACCAGTAAAGAGACAGTAGAAAACAGGAAAAATAACGGAAACATACCTTGATTTCCTTAAATCACAATAAGCAGCGGGAGCCGCGATAGCTCAGTGGTTAGTGAACTGGACTACAAAGGACAAGAGGTGGGGTTCGATCCCAACCAACGGCTTCCAGGTTCACCCAGCTTTAATGGGTACCGGATTTTTTCTGGGAAAGTAAAGCGGCACGGGCGTAATACCGACCACATTACCCCAAAAATCATGTGCCGAAATGTCTTTAAAATATATAGTCACTAATACCATATTCCCTATACGCCACTTGGCGGGACGAGGCTCTTTCCTTTTTTTTTTTTTTACAACCCGCTCACTAAATATCAGTTACAGATTTCCTTCTTTCTTCTTCTTTTCCCAACTATTTACAGTGAATTGTTGCAGTGGGTAGGGACGTGTTGCTTTATGGGCATCACTAGACGTATAGTTTGAGTTATCTTTTTTTTCTGCAATAATGACTCCATTTATTCACCTTGTACAACCTTGTCCTTCACATTGTAGCCTAATTTCGTGTTGTATGCGCGTGCTGCCTATTAGTTATGTTTCATTATGTTCAGATGGATGTTAGAATCGTTTAGTTCTCTCATGCTTGTTGTCATTATTTCATAAGGTTATATTTGTCAGTTTCAATTTTGTTTTTTTTCCCGCTTATCTTCATTTTGTTTTGTTTGCTGTGTCTTGTGTTTTCATTCTCTGACAGAGATATTGTTTGCACATTTGATTACATACGGTTCAAAGAGCGACGTTTTGTGCACATTTGATTACATACGGTTCAAAGAGCGACGTTTTGTGCACATTTCGATAACAACGGTTCAGCGAGTGACATTTTTTTCCGTGGATAATATGGCTCAGACAATGACGTTTTGTGGACATTGAATTATATATTTCAGATAATGACTTTTTTTCTACACATTAGATATGTTTCAGCAAGTGAAATTTTGTTCAGATTAGATTATACGGTTCAGACAGCTACGTTTTGTGCAATTTGGATTATACGGTTTGAGTGACGTTTTGTGCTGTTTAGACGATACGATTCAGACAGTGACGTTTTATTCACATTTAGATGATACGATTCAGACAGTGACGTTTTATTCACATTTAGATGATACGATTCAGACAGTGACGTTTTATTCACATTTAGATGATACGATTCAGACAGTGACGTTTTTTTCACATTTAGATGATACGATTCAGACAGTGACGTTTATTCACATTTAGACGATACGATTCAGACAGTGACGTTTTATTCACATTTAGATGATACGATTCAGACAGTGACGTTTTATTCACATTTAGATGATACGTTTCAGACAGTGACGTTTTATTCACATTTAGATGATACGATTCAGACAGTGACGTTTTATTCACATTGGATTATATTTTACAAACAGTGACGTTGCGCTTCAGATAGTGTAATATCATTATGTGCTTGTCACATCGCATTGACTCTTGTTTCCTCTCATAACGTCATTCCGTAGTTATTTCAGCAGAAACTTTATGTAATTGCATGGTGAGTTTTTGTTAGTGTCTGTGGTACTGTGTTACATGTTTTGAACGAAATTACCAGGCTCAAAATGTTAAATTTCCTATCAAAGTGATTAAACTACTTCTGAAGTAGCCAGTCCAAAATATAATTGGTTAAAATATCAGTCAAATTGCAGAACGAATAATGACAAATATGAAACCACATTAAACAGAATATGTGGACCTAACATGATTGTTGTTGGTCAGGATTTCAATAACTATAGGGGGCCTCGGTGGTCTAGTTGGGATACCCACCCCACTAACTATCGACGTTTAAACAACCCGTGTTCGATTCCCGCTGGAAACAGTGCGAGTTGTACTCGTGGTTGAAAAGAAAGCCCCACAGTCGACTCAGCAGAAATGGGTACAAGAGTTCATACTATGGGAAGTTGGAGAATGGCGCCTCGCTCGTGAGTTACGATGCTTGAGGCGACACTGGACAGCAGTCTCCGAACACTTATAGATTTGCGTCCGAGTACATGTGGGTGAAAATCAGAGTGCTAAGACGCCGATTCAAGTCTCGTAAATTTTTTTTTATCATTCAAGAACTAAAGATTAACTGGGAGTTAATAAGCGTTTCGAAAAAAATATCAGGAATAGATATCGACATAAGTGGTGTACTTCAATTGTATGTAATCATTACGGATTGTGAGGAGATAAAGAAATATCGAGCAAGAAGATAAATATCATTAAACGGACGTTATACAAAATTAATGAAGTGCATAATTAATAATAAATCAATTTTCCATATGCTGTACTCATGATCACACTAAAAGTATTGGGAAAAGCATGTACGAGAAAGCAAATAATAGTCTTTAATAACAGTCTTTCAATTATTTGTTATCAAAGAGCCAAGTATTAAAAACTGTTTAATATTTCCAGAATGTATCCATTGATATGTATATACGTTTTTTAATGTTTTAATTGTTATAAAAATGTGTGTTCTTGATACATTGTCAGATGTGGGGTTTTTCTCTATTATAATCTACTGATCTTATTAACTTCTCTCTGCCACTTGTCGAGGTGTGTAGTATGATCAGTGTATTTTTCATGTTTATTTAAAATCGAATTAACTCCACCGTTTGTTTTCAGCTCTGTCCTCAGTTTTATCAGTTAGAACGTGTCATCTGTAATCCATTTGTTTTTGTGGATCTCTTTTCGTGGAATTAGCTCATTAGCTGCAGATATAAAAATATGTTTGCATTGTTAGCTTGTTAGCTAAATCGTCTGGTTATAACTCTTCTTGTACAGAAATCAATATTTCAACCCATTTTTATCTCTATCTTGTGCTCTTCAACTATTTTGCTGACTGAAAAGGTCTCGTTTCCTTAAGCAGCTATTTATGTCTTGCTCTCAATTTTTCAGCAAACAACAACTAATGATCTAAGTAACAGTTGGCAGGGCTCTGGCTAATATTATGATCGATCTCTATCTTCTTTGTATAAGAATTCAATTTGCAGATACATCGCTGATTAGATTTTTTAAAGACAAATAATGTAATGTAATAATAATATAATAATAATATAATAATGCACTGCTATTATGTGCGCTCAATAGTAATACGTCATGTTGATAAAGTAATAATATGTCAAATTCAGGTACGTACAGTATGACACATTCACTCAGTTATAATATGTCACATTCACTCACTTATAATATGACACATTCACTCAGTTATAATATGTCACATTCACTCAGTTATAATATGTCACATGTACTCGGTTATATGTCACATTCACTCATTTATAATACGTCGCATTCACTCAGTTATGATATGTCACATTCACTCAGTTATAATTTTTCACATTCACTCAGTTATAATATGTCATTCTCTCTGATTAGACCGGCCCATTGATGAAACATGCAGACATTTGGCGTACAATTTCTTAACAAACGAAGTGTTCAATAAATGATTCAAAAGCAGCCAGAAAAAAGGTCAAAAGAGTCCCGCCACGTGACGTGGCGGATAGAGATTATGGTGTTACCGCCATAAATTTTTATAGACCTTCGTTGCTTTCATTTTTAACAATCTGGTCAGTATTACGCCTGTTCTGTTTTCTTTTCCAGAAAAATCCGGAGCCTACTTAAAGCTAAGTGATCCTGAAAGACATCGATCAGAATCGAACCTGACCTTTTGTCCTTAGTGGTCCAGTTCGCTAACAACTAAGCTATCAAGACAAGACGGTAAGAAGGCACTTAAAGAGATTTTACGTTCTTCCTGATCGGTAAATGTTTAAGTCAGTGATGTTTTGAGTCAGCCAGTCAGACGTCTTGTTTCACTGTAAATGTTTAAGTCAGTGATGTTTTGAGTCAGCCAGTCAGACGTCTTGTTTCACTGTAAATGTTTAAGTCAGTGATAATTTGAGTCAGCCAGTCAGACGTCTTGTTTCACTGTAAATGTTTAAGTCAGTGATGTTTTGAGCCAGCCAGTCAGACGTCTTGTTTCACTGTAAATGTTTAAGTCAGTGATGTTTTGAGTCAGCCAGTCAGACGTCTTGTTTCACTGTAAATGTTTAAGTCAGTGATGTTTTGAGTCAGCCAGTCAGACGTCTTGTTTCACTGTAAATGTTTAAGTCAGTGATGTTTTGAGTCAGCCAGTCAGACGTCTTGTTTCACTGTAAATGTTTAAGTCAGTGATGTTTTGAGTCAGCCAGTCAGACGTCTTGTTTCACTGTAAATGTTTAAGTCAGTGATATTTTGAGTCAGCCAGTCAGACGTCTTGTTTCACTGTAAATGTTTAAGTCAGTGATGTTTTGAGACAGCCAGTCAGACGTCTTGTTTCACTGTAAATGTTTAAGTCAGTGATGTTTTGAGTCAGCCAGTCAGACGTCTTGTTTCACTGTAAATGTTTAAGTCAGTGATGTTTTGAGTCAGCCAGTCAGACGTCTTGTTTCACTGTAAATGTTTAAGTCAGTGATGTTTTGAGTCAGCCAGTCAGACGTCTTGTTTCACTGTAAATGTTTAAGTCAGTGATGTTTTGAGCCAGCCAGTCAGACGTCTTGTTTCACTGTAAATGTTTAAGTCATTGATGTTTTGAGTCAGCCAGTCAGACGTCTTGTTTCACTGTAAATGTTTAAGTCAGTGATGTTTTGAGTCAGCCAGTCAGACGTCTTATTTCACTGTAAATGTTTAAGTCAGTGATATTTTGAGTCAGCCAGTCAGACGTCTTGTTTCACTGTAAATGTTTAAGTCAGTGATAATTTGAGTCAGCCAGTCAGACGTCTTGTTTCACTGTAAATGTTTAAGTCAGTGATATTTTGAGTCAGCCAGTCAGACGTCTTGTTTCACTGTAAATGTTTAAGTCAGTGATGTTTTGAGTCAGCCAGTCAGACGTCTTGTTTCACTGTAAATGTTTAAGTCAGTGATGTTTTGAGTCAGCCAGTCAGACGTCTTGTTTCACTGTAAATGTTTAAGTCAGTGATGTTTTGAGTCAGCCAGTCAGACGTCTTGTTTCACTGTAAATGTTTAAGTCAGTGATGTTTTGAGTCAGCCAGTCAGACGTCTTGTTTCACTGTAAATGTTTAAGTCAGTGATGTTTTGAGCCAGCCAGTCAGACGTCTTGTTTCACTGTAAATGTAATGTACGAGACTTGAAACGGCGTCTTTGCACGCAAATTTCCACCCATATGTGCTCGGCCGCCTATCCATAAGTGTTCGGAGACTTCTGGATAGTGTCACTTCAAGCATTGAAACTCACTATGCGAGGCGGCATTCCTCATTTTCCCAGAGTAATACCCCGATACACATTTCTGCCAGCGGCTGGGTCGACCGCGGGTTTTTTTGGTTGTTTTTTTTAACCACGAGTACAATTCACACTACTTCCAGCGGGAATCGGACACGGGTTGTCCGAACGTCCATTGCCCAGTCGGTAGGATTTCCACAACTAGGCTATCTAGACCCCCTATTACCCACTGTGTCAGAAAGAACAAAATGTGTCCAGAATGAACAATATTTGATACCAGAACATCAAGAAATGACAATGATATTTGATAGCCGAACATCAAGAAATGACAATGGTATTTGATAGCCGAACATCAAGAAATGACAATGATATTTGATAGCCGAACATCAAGAAATGACAATGATATTTGATAGCCGAACATCAAGAAATGGCTTGGAAGAACATGTTTCTATTCCACAATTATGTCGGCATGAAATATTAGACAACACCACTTGATACATCTACAGCACCACTTGACACATCTACAATACCGCTTGATACATCTACATCACCGCTTGATACAACTACAACACCGCTTGATATATCTACAGCACCGCTTGATACATCTACAATACCGCTTGATACATCTACATCACCGCTTGATACATCTACAGCACCGCCTGATACATCTACAATACCGCTTGATACATCTAAAACACCGCTTGATACATCTACATCACCGCTTGATACATCTACATCACCCCTTGATACATCTACAACACCGCTTGGTACATCTACAATACCGCTTGATACATCTACATCACCGCTTGATACATCTACAATACCGCTTGATACATCTACATCACCGCTTGATACATCTACAACACCGCTTGATACATCTACATCACCGCTTGATACATCTACAATACCGCTTGATACATCTACAACACCGCTTGATACATCTACAACACCGCTTGATACATCTACAACACCGCTTGATTACATCTACAATATCGTGACAGATGCTCTTTCCGTTTTGAAAATAACATAGAGAGCATTAACAGAAGCAACTAGCTAGACTTTTCAGCAAGTGTTGCGCAATTTGCATCCAGAGGAAATATATTTAAAGAAAATAGAAGTTTTAATATAAATATAAAAATATATATTGAATATAATTCGAAAAATTGACATAATGCAACAGCAAAGACGGAATATAATTGGATATCTAGACTTGAAGTCGAATGATTTACACGAATACAGCGTCTAGCTACAAGACATATAAATAGTCTTCTTGTTAAAGACATATAAATAGTCTTCTTGTTAAAGACAGATAAATAGTCTTCTTGTTGAAGACATATAAATAGTCTTCTTATTGAAGACATATAAATAGTCTTCTTGTTGAAGACATATAAATAGTCTTCTTGTTGAAGACATACAAATAGTCTTCTTGTTGAAGACATACAAATAGTCTTCTTCTTAAAGACTTATAAATAGTCTTCTTGTTGAAGACATATAAAAAGTCTTCTTTTTGAAGACATATAAATAGCCTTCTTGTTGAAGACATATAAATAGTCTTCTTGTTGAAGGCATATAAATAGTCTTCTTGTTAAAGACATATAAATAGTCTTCTTGTTAAAGACATATAAATAGTCTTCTTGTTGAAGACATATAAATAGCTCTCTCTCTCTCTCTCTCTCTCTCTCTCTCTCTCTCTCTGCGATCAGGACCCAATCAGAGTAGGATTCCAGCTCCTCACATGAACTCATCTGTCAGGTTAGGTGCGTTACAAACAGAACATCACAATTAGAGTCTGCCAGATCCACTCTGATTGAACACCCGTTAAAAACGTTGCACTGTGTTCTGCGCCAGTGGCCCAGTGCATCCGATTTCAGCCAGCATTTTATTCAGGTTTGCTTTCCCTAGCCTTTGATTGTCCCCAATCTTCCTGCAAGGCAGCAGGTGATCTTTTCTGTAGGGGGATTCTGCCCTTAGATGGTCGGCCCTCCCAGGTTTACGAGCACCATCTGCCCAAGTCACTAGAGGTGACTAACACAGACATGCACACACAAAGATATGAGATGTGACAAACACATATATGCACATAGCGATACGAGGCATGACTAACACTGACATACATCAAGATATATGACACACGGCTAACATAAACATGCACATAAAGATATGAGATATGACTGACATAGACATACACCCACAAAGAAATTACACATGTCTAACATGGACATGCACACAAAGATATGAGATATGACCAACATAGATAGGCACGCACAATGATATGAGATGTGACTAGCATAGCCGTGCAAACACAAGGATATGAGATGTGACATACACAGACATGCACACACAAAGATATGAGATATGACTAGCATAAACATACACACAGAGATATGAGATATCACTAGCCCAAACACAAAGATATGACACTTGACTAACACAGATACACACTAAGATATGAGATATGACTAAACACATACACACTTAAAGATATAAGACATGATTAACACGGACACTCCAAGATATGAGATATGACTAACATGACACACACCAAGATATGAGCCATGACCAGCACACACACACACACACACACACACACACACACACACACACACAAGCCAAGATATCAGCCTTGGCTAGCAATGAAACACACCAAGAAATGAACCATGTCCAGCACAGAAAGAAAATATCCAGTACACATTAAGGTATCCATATGCTTGGGTTTGTTGTAGTCAGCAGACTCTTCTTAACGTGGGAATCATCGACATACAAGACGCCGGCCCCCATGAACTGTTAACAGATATCGTCCAAACAGTTGTACGGAGATTTGAGAATGCAGTCTGACCCGTAGAACGTTCCCTTGCATGAACAGATCCAGGTTGACTGTTCACATGTGTCGTTGAAACAGTGGTCAGGACATTTGAGAGTGGAGTCTGGCCCGTAGTACGCTTCCTTGCTCGTACAGTCTGCTCTTTCTGTGTCACATATGATGTCACAGCCATCAGAACACGTCTGCTCGCACTGTAGCCCAAAATTACCATCAGGAAAAGTGTCATCACAGTATAGCCAGGATGTTTGCAATGTTGGCATTTTTCGGATTTTGCTCACATAATAGCCTTCTTATTGAAGACATATAAATAGTCTTCTTGTTAAAGACATAAAAAATAATCTTCTTTTTGAAGACATATAAGTAGTCTTCTTGTTGAAGACATATAAATAGTCCTCTTGTTGAAGACATACAAATAGTGCCTTCTCAGAAATCTATAAAAACGAAAGATAACCTCAACATTTCAAGTTTTGTAACGAACAAACAAACAACAATTTCATTTTCAAAATGTTAAATCGTTTGGACATGTAACATAATCCCCACCAGAATGGCAGTGCCTTCCAGAGAACATTAACACTCAGACTCAACAGTAAAAGTAAGAGAGACCCACTTTGAAGACGATTGGTCGATGAAATGTCATACCTCGAGGAGACAAATCACCGAACTTTGACCGAAATATACCTTTTCACTTTGAATATAAGACAAGAGAAGTCGAGGAGCTCAGTTGAGGTTGGTCAATTACTTTGTTCTGATACAGACATAAACAACAAATGCTCATTATGCAAATAGCAACCTACAAAACATGATTGATATATTGTTACAGGATGGGCATTCAAAACGCTTTTCAACCTAGCAAATGGTTGATCTGTAAGCATAGAATGCAGCAAATCACTTTCGTCATATTAATTTATGTCAAGTGAAGAATGTAGAAAAAAACGTTTTTTTCCCCTTTAACATGTCAGTCAATAGCTTAAGGGAGAGAAGCAGTTTAAGTCCTCGAACAGATCTATGACGCACTTATTTCTCCTCTGATAATAAAAATGCTTCCAAATCTGAACAGATGAAGTCCGATAAATGTGAAATTTTGTTTACTTTTATCTTGTCATTTATTAGATTTATCATGTTCTGGCTGACAGCATGCTTATGTTATCAGTCGCTGGGTTATATGTCAGTAAATTACTTATCTACCAGCTGTCATTCACTAGTGACATATCGTTATATTGTCATCAACGCAACGACTTCATAACGTTATTAACGCTGCGGTTCTGTAGTATTGCTGTTACTGTTCAGTCATTCTACATATAACCGCCCCAGCTCGTAAAGCAGAAAAAGCGTCACGCCAGTTGGATTTCCGGGAGTTCCCATTTCAGCCCTCAGACTTACTTCTATAGATGGTGATGTTCACTGCTAGAAATTGTCCTGTGTCGTCATCATGAAAGTTGGAGTAATCTACTATTCGTCACTGCCGGGCCGTGCGCAATTAAGACGGTTCTATATACAACAAAATAAGCGTTATTAAAGATGGGAGGAACGCGTTGAAAATGTTACAAGGCTATTAGTTTCTTTAAGCTGATTTCCATCTATGTATACACAAGTAAATGAATTTAAATATCTGTGAACAATGTTAATCTTAGATGAGAGGTGTACAAAAGATGTGAGATACAGAATGGCTCAGGCAAAAGCAGCTTTCCAAAAATGAAGATACTGTGCAATCCATTTTTGACAATAGAAACAAGAAACAGAGTTCTTAAATGTTATGTAGAACCAGTCTTAACATATGGATGTGAATCATGGACAATATGACAACAGACAAGAGAATCACTGGAGTCTGTAGAAATGCGGTTTTACAGAAAAATGTTGAGAATACCAGGGACAGTTAAGAAGAGTAATGAAAACGTTCTGAAAGAGGACAAAGCAAAATGACAGCTAATTTCCAATATTAGGAAGAAACAATCATCAGTTTTTGGTCATGTAAGGAGAAGAGAACAGCTGGAATATATTGTAACAGCTGGATAAATTGAGGGACGAAGAGATAGAGGGAAGCAAAGATAAAAGATACTGGACAACTTAAGAGAATGGCTTGGCAGAAGGTCAACAACGGAAATAATATTTTAAAAAACTATCGGGTTAGAAAGTTGTGGAGAGACCTGGTCACCTAAGCCCACGAGCATTTTACTTGATGATGATGGTACTTAGTTTCAAATAAATAATTCTTTAAATGTTAGACACAAGTTCTCACTGGTCAATATTTAAAGTCATGTTGCAGTCTTTTGGATAGGTCATTAATTACAGGCAAAAAAAAAAATTAGTTTAAGCAATGGCAACATGTGATAATGAGTTTTAAAAGTGTCTGCGCTGTTCCAGCTGGATGAGTAGTATCAAAACATGTCGTGTTGAGGTTAAAGTGCACATCACACGATCATGAGACAGCCGGTTGGAACTACTACCATCTGATCTCTGCCCATACTAACTGCCTAGTCCTATCGGTAGTGGATGATAAAAGAGAACTGTGTTCAAGATGAACACATAAAGGAATCCTTGACAAATAAAATTGAAAATACTAAGCTATAAGACTCTGTCATGGGTACAATTTAGAAAAGAAAAACAATAAATTCCTTAGAGATTTTACGGTTTTTAACCAAATTTCTTTTTCTTGAGAAATCAATGTCTGTGAGAGGGTCGGACCACTGGTGTTACGGAATCTTGCTTAAACGTAGTAGTTTTATACTCATTATCTTTATTCCCGTTATAGGGGCACGTTTACTTAACTAGCAAAATGTCCACTAAAACCCCTATCCTTTCCCCGATTCCGCAGTGTGGTAACGGAATATAATAAGTATAGTTCTATAAACGAAGAGAAGAACAATAAGTATCAACCAACAACCACAATAGTAATAATAAGAGCAACACTGTACTTAAACATAACAAAGAGCTACAGATACTACAAACACTCTCTTTAGATCGAACATAAAAACGTTATATAAAGTTAACTCAGTCATAAAGCATCGTAAGCTAAACTATAGAATTGATTACACAATTCTAAATTCTGATTCTAAATAACGTCCTCAAATCCAACCAGTACAGCACAAAATGTAAACTCAGGATATTTGAACTATGGGTACTTCTGAATTTTGATACCAGAGAAATGAAATCGTCGAGACTGGCAACGTTCCACACAGCGAGGAAACTATCATAGGAGCTTGTCAGATGAATCTATCAGAGGAACCTGTCAGAGGAACGAGGTACCTATCACAGGAATCTATTAGAGACACCTATCAGAGGAATCTATCAGAGGAACCTATTATAGGAGCTTGTCAGATGAATCTATCAGAGGAATCTATCAGATGAATCTATCAGAGGAATCTATCAGAGGAATCTATCAGATGAATCTATCAGAGGAACCTATCAGAGAAATATATCAGATGAATCTATCAGATGAATCTATCAGAGAAATATATCAGATGAATCTATCAGATGAATCTATCAGAGAAATATATCAGATGAATCTATCAGATGAATCTATCAGAGGAATCTATTAGATGAATCTATCAGATCAATCTATCAGAGAAATATATCAGATGAATCTATCAGATGAATCTATCAGAGAAATATATCAGATGAATCTATCAGATGAATCTATCAGAGGAATCTATTAGATGAATCTATCAGATCAATCTATCAGAGAAATATATCAGATGAATCTATCAGAGGAATCTTTCAGAGGAATCTATCAGAGGAATCTATCAGATGAATCTATCAGAAGAATCTATCAGAAGAATCCATCAGAGGAATCTATAAGAGGAATCTATAAGAGGAATCTATCAGAGGAATCTATCAGAGAAATATATCAGATGAATCTATCAGATGAATCTATCAGAGGAATCTATTAGATGAATCTATCAGATCAATCTATCAGAGAAATATATCAGATGAATCTATCAGAGGAATCTTTCAGAGGAATCTATCAGAGGAATCTATCAGATGAATCTATCAGAAGAATCTATCAGAAGAATCCATCAGAGGAATCTATAAGAGGAATCTATAAGAGGAATCTATCAGAGGAATCTATCAGAGGAATCTATCAGAAGAATCTATCAGAGGAATCTATCAGAAGAATCTGTAAGAGGAATCTATCAGAGGAATCTATCAGATGAATCTATCAGAAGAATCTATCAGAAGAATCCATCAGAGGAATCTATAAGAGGAATCTATAAGAGGAATCTATCAGAGGAATCTATCAGAGGAATCTATCAGAAGAATCTATCAGAGGGATCTATCAGAAGAATCTGTAAGAGGAATCTATCAGAGAAACCTATCAGATGAATCTATCAGAAGAATCTATCAGAGGAACTTATCAGAGGCACCCATCAGAGGAACGAGGAACCTATCACAGGAATCTATCAGAGACACCTATCAGAGGAATCTATCAGAGGAATCTATCAGAGACACCTATCAGAGGAACGAGGAACCTATCACAGGAATCTATCAGAGACACCTATCAGAGGAATATATCAGAGGAATCTTTCAGAGGAATCTATCTGAAGAACCTGTCAGAGGAACCTATCCAAAGAACCTATCAGATAAATCTACCTTATGAACTTGTCTGCGGAATCTAACAGAGGAACCTGTCAGAATAATCAATCAGAGGAACCTGTCACTGGAACATATCGCAGTACAATTTTTAGAATATTTTGAACAAATAAAATCAGCAAGCCAGAACGGCTCAAATGGTGCGACCAAGTGGACAGACACAGATAGGTCACGTGATGAGGAGAGACCTGAAACAGTTAACAAAAACTGTCATGAACTGGACTCCAAGTCGATAGAGAGCCAGATCAACAGCAAACTGACCTAGTTCAGAAAAAAAACAGAGATAAATAGTAGGAACCAGACACTGGGCATCCTTCTCAGGATGGACAGTATCGTATAAAGTGAAATAAAAACTTTTCTGTTCCTCCCACACTACTGCGTACTGTCTTGTTGGTGTGTGATCAAGATAAAGAAGAAAGTAAACTATGTTTCCTGATTCTGCATATAGATCACATACGTATACCAGTAGGCAAAAATAAGAATTGGAGTGGAAGAACGGAAAAAAGAGATTGTACATGCTTTAGTACAATGTCTGTGATTAGAAGAGTTCATTCGATAAATTGATTTGTTTAAAATGTTCTATTTCATTTATTTGTATTATGGTTAAGAGAAGGGGAGATAGCTCAGATGCTCTTTTTGTTATTTAATGAGTAGGTATTAGTCATTTTGGTTGGCGAAACATTAAACAAAAAAAGAACATTTTAATATATAAATTATAGAGAAATAGTAGGATCTAGTATAGTGGCAAGTATAGTGGCATATGGAAGAACAAGTATAGTGGCATATGGAAGAGCTAGTCTAGTGGCATATGGAAGAACTATTATAGTGACATATGGAAGAACTAGTACAGTGAAATATATGGAAGAATAAGTATAGTGGCATATGGAAGAATAAGTATAGTGGCATATGGAAGAACTAGTACAGTGACATATGGAAGAATAAGTATAGTGGCATATGGAAGAACTAGTACAGTGACATATGGAAGAATAAGTATAGTGGCATATGGAAGAACTAGTACAGTGACATATGGAAGAATAAGTATAGTGGCATATGGAAGAACTAGTACAGTGAAATATATGGAAGAATAAGTATAGTGGCATATGGAAGAATAAGTATAGTGGCATATGGAAGAACTAGTACAGTGAAATATATGGAAGAATAAGTATAGTGGCATATGGAAGAATAAGTATAGTGGCATATGGAAGAACTAGTACAGTGAAATATATGGAAGAATAAGTATAGTGGCATATGGAAGAATAAGTATAGTGGCATATGGAAGAACTAGTACAGTGACATATGGAAGAATAAGTATAGTGGCATATGGAAGAATAAGTATAGTGGCATATGGAAGAATAAGTATAGTGGCATATGGAAGAACTAGTACAGTGACATATGGAAGAATAAGTATAGTGACATATGGAAGAATAAGTATAGTGGCATATGGAAGAATAAGTATAGTGGCATATGGAAGAACTAGTACAGTGACATATGGAAGAATAAGTATAGTGGCATATGGAAGAATAAGTATAGTGGCATATGGAAGAACTAGTACAGTGACATATGGAAGAATAAGTATAGTGGCATATGGAAGAACTAGTACAGTGACATATGGAAGAATAAGTATAGTGGCATATGGAAGAACTAGTACAGTGACATATGGAAGAATAAGTATAGTGGCATATGGAAGAACTAGTACAGTGACATATGGAAGAACTAGTCGGAAAATGAAAAATATCTTATGCAACAAATCTATGTCAATAAAAATGAGAAAGAGAGTTCATCGGTGCTATATAGAACCAATTGTGACCTATGGAAGCGAATCATGGACAGTAGACAAACAAATGAAAAGACGATTAGAGGCCACAGAGATGGGATTTCTCAGAAGAATGTTGAAAGTTCCCTGGACAGCTAAAAAGACCAATGAGGAAGTTCTTAAAGAGGCCAACACAAAAAGGGAGCTCTTAAAAAACATCAGAAAGAAGCAATCAACATTTTTCGGGCACATCATAAGACGAGGAAAGTTGGAATACTTGGTTACAACTGGCAAAATAAAAGGAAAAAGAGATCGCGGACGAAAAAGAGAGAAAATACTGGATAGCTTGGTGTCAAGGCATGGAAAACAGTCAACAACAGAACTGATACGATGCACTGTTGATAGAAGATTGTTAAGGGACATGATCAACTACGCCAACCGGTAGGGCACATGATGATGATGAGTATAGTGACATATGGAAGAACTAGTACAGTGACATATGGAAGAATAAGTATAGTGACATATGCAAGAGCTATTATAGTGGCATATGGAAGAACTATTATAGTCGCATATGGAAGAATAAGTATAGTGGCATATGGAAGAATAAGTATAGTGCCATATGGAAGAATAAGTATAGTGACATATGGAAGAGCTAGTATAGTGACATATGAAAGAATAAGTATAGTGCGATATGGAAGAATAAGTATAGTGACATATGGAAGAGCTAGTATAGTGGCATATGAAAGAACTATTATAGTGGCATATAGAAGAACTATTATAGTTACATATGGAAGAACTAGTATAGTGACATATGGAAGAATAAGTATAGTGACATATGGAAGAATAAGTATAGTGACATATGGAAGAATAAGTATAGTGACATATGGAAGAATAAGTATAGTTACATATGGAAGAACTATTATAGTGGCATATGGAAGAACTAGTATAGTGACATACGGAAGAACTAGTATAGTGACATATGGAAGAATAAGTATAGCGACATATGGAAGAGCTAGTATAGTGACATATGGAAGAACTAGTACAGTGACATATGGAAGAATAAGTATAGTGACATGAGTAAGAACTAATATAGTGACATATGAAAGAACTAGTATAGTGACATATGGAAGAATAAGTATATTGACATATAGAAGAACTTGTATAATGACATATGGAAGAACTAGTATCGTGGCTTAAGGAAGAACTAGTACAGTGGTAAGTACATTGGCAAATACAGTGGCATATGGAAGAAATATTATAGTGGCATATGGAAGAAATATTATAGTGGCATATGGAAGAAATATTATAGTGGCGTATGGAAGAGCTAGTATAGTGGCATATGGAAAAACTAGTATAATGACATATTGAAGAACTAGTATAGTGACATATGGAAGAACTTGTGCAATGACAAGTACAATGGCATATGGAAGAATTAGTACAGTGTCATATGTAGGAGCTAGTATAGTGGCATATGGAAGAACTATATAGTGACATATGGAGAAACTAGTATATAGTGACATATGGAAGAACTAGTGCAGTGACAAGTACAGTGGCATATGGAAGAACTAGTGCAGTAGCATATGGAGGAGCTAGTATAGTGGCATATGAAGAACTAGTGCAGTGGCAAGTACAGTGGCATATAGAAGAACTAGTATAGTGGCATGGGTTTTAGGAAGAACAGATCATGTGCTGATCAAATAACTACCCTACGTATAATAGTTGAACAAAGTTTAGAACTAAAATCCCCACTATATATTGGATTCATAGATTACGAAAAGGCATTTGATAGTTTAGACAGAAGAATGCTTTGGAAGTTGCTGAGTCATTACGGAATCCCCATAAAGTTTATTAACCTGATAAAAACAATGTATGAAGGAACAAAATGTAGTGTGGTGCATGAAGGACAGCTTACAGAAGCATTTGAAATAAGAACAGGAGTAAGGCAAGGATGCCTCCTGTCTCCATTTCTCTTTCTACTGGCCATAGATTGGATTATGAAAATAACTCAAAACAACAGAAATGGGATCCAGTGGTCACTGACCAAACAACTTGATGATTTAGACTTTGCTGATGACATAGCTCTCCTATCACACAGCCATCAACAGATGCAGGATAAAATGAGTATATTAGAGGAGAGATCACAACAGCTAGGACTAAAGATTAATAGAGATAAGACCAATATTATGAGAATTAATGCAGTTGGCAATAACCATATAAAACTAGGAGAAATACCTCTACTAGACGTACAATCTTATATATATCTGGGCAGTAATATAGATAAAGAGGGAGGAACAGAAAATGATACCAAAATAAGGATATCAAAAGCAAGAGGAGCTTTCATTGCACTGGGAAACATATGGAAATCCAAAGAAATTAGGCTAAATACAAAAATAAAAATTTTCAACTCAAATGTTAAGTCGGTCCTATTATATGGCTGTGAAACATGGAGAATGACAAAATTGACAATCACGAAAGTACAGACTTTCATTAATGGATGCTTGCGCAGAATAAAGGGATGGAAATGGCAGGACAAAGTCACTAACGTGGAATTATGGAAATGTACCGGTCAAATACCAGTGGATAAAGAGATACAGCGAAGACGATGGCGATGGATAGGACACACACTACGGAAGCCAACTGAGAGTATTACACAACAGGCCCTTTTTTGGAATCCCCAGGGAAAAGACAAAGAGGAAGACCAAGGAATTCTTGGAGAAGACAGATAGAAGCAGAGATGAAGATGATGGGGAAGACATGGAATGATCTTAAAAGAATGGCAAAAAACAGAACGACTTGGAAAGTGTTTGTTGAAGACCTATGCTCCACCAGGAGCTAAAAGGTAAAAGAGAAGAAGAGAAGAGTATAGTGGCATATGGAAGAATAAGTATAGTGACATATGGAAGAATAAGTATAGTGACATATGGAAGAGCTAGTATAGTGGCATATGAAAGAACTATTATAGTGGCATATAGAAGAACTATTATAGTTACATATGGAAGAACTAGTATAGTGACATATGGAAGAATAAGTATAGTGACATATGGAAGAATAAGTATAGTGACATATGGAAGAATAAGTATAGTGACATATGGAAGAATAAGTATAGTTACATATGGAAGAACTATTATAGTGGCATATGGAAGAACTAGTATAGTGACATACGGAAGAACTAGTA
The DNA here is from genome assembly GCA_032433765.1 of Megaustenia siamemsis. Classification (NCBI taxonomy): domain Eukaryota; kingdom Metazoa; phylum Mollusca; class Gastropoda; order Stylommatophora; family Ariophantidae; genus Megaustenia; species Megaustenia siamemsis. The sequence continues at coordinate 30,576,193 of JAVIAB010000092.1, read as the reverse complement.
TAGTGACATATGGAAGAATAAGTATAGCGACATATGGAAGAGCTAGTATAGTGACATATGGAAGAACTAGTACAGTGACATATGGAAGAATAAGTATAGTGACATGAGTAAGAACTAATATAGTGACATATGAAAGAACTAGTATAGTGACATATGGAAGAATAAGTATATTGACATATAGAAGAACTTGTATAATGACATATGGAAGAACTAGTATCGTGGCTTAAGGAAGAACTAGTACAGTGGTAAGTACATTGGCAAATACAGTGGCATATGGAAGAAATATTATAGTGGCATATGGAAGAAATATTATAGTGGCATATGGAAGAAATATTATAGTGGCATATGGAAGAGCTAGTATAGTGGCATATGGAAAAACTAGTATAATGACATATTGAAGAACTAGTATAGTGACATATGGAAGAACTTGTGCAATGACAAGTACAATGGCATATGGAAGAATTAGTACAGTGTCATATGTAAGAGCTAGTATAGTGGCATATGGAAGAACTATATAGTGACATATGGAGAAACTAGTATAGTGACATATGGAAGAACTAGTGCAGTGACAAGTACAGTGGCATATGGAAGAACTAGTGCAGTAGCATATGGAGGAGCTAGTATAGTGGCATATGAAGAACTAGTGCAGTGGCAAGTACAGTGGCATATAGAAGAACTAGTATAGTGGCATGGGTTTTAGGAAGAACAGATCATGTGCTGATCAAATAACTACCCTACGTATAATAGTTGAACAAAGTTTAGAACTAAAATCCCCACTATATATTGGATTCATAGATTACGAAAAGGCATTTGATAGTTTAGACAGAAGAATGCTTTGGAAGTTGCTGAGTCATTACGGAATCCCCATAAAGTTTATTAACCTGATAAAAACAATGTATGAAGGAACAAAATGTAGTGTGGTGCATGAAGGACAGCTTACAGAAGCATTTGAAATAAGAACAGGAGTAAGGCAAGGATGCCTCCTGTCTCCATTTCTCTTTCTACTGGCCATAGATTGGATTATGAAAATAACTCAAAACAACAGAAATGGGATCCAGTGGTCACTGACCAAACAACTTGATGATTTAGACTTTGCTGATGACATAGCTCTCCTATCACACAGCCATCAACAGATGCAGGATAAAATGAGTATATTAGAGGAGAGATCACAACAGCTAGGACTAAAGATTAATAGAGATAAGACCAATATTATGAGAATTAATGCAGTTGGCAATAACCATATAAAACTAGGAGAAATACCTCTACTAGACGTACAATCTTATATATATCTGGGCAGTAATATAGATAAAGAGGGAGGAACAGAAAATGATACCAAAATAAGGATATCAAAAGCAAGAGGAGCTTTCATTGCACTGGGAAACATATGGAAATCCAAAGAAATTAGGCTAAATACAAAAATAAAAATTTTCAACTCAAATGTTAAGTCGGTCCTATTATATGGCTGTGAAACATGGAGAATGACAAAATTGACAATCACGAAAGTACAGACTTTCATTAATGGATGCTTGCGCAGAATAAAGGGATGGAAATGGCAGGACAAAGTCACTAACGTGGAATTATGGAAATGTACCGGTCAAATACCAGTGGATAAAGAGATACAGCGAAGACGATGGCGATGGATAGGACACACACTACGGAAGCCAACTGAGAGTATTACACAACAGGCCCTTTTTTGGAATCCCCAGGGGAAAAGACAAAGAGGAAGACCAAGGAATTCTTGGAGAAGACAGATAGAAGCAGAGATGAAGATGATGGGGAAGACATGGAATGATCTTAAAAGAATGGCAAAAAACAGAACGACTTGGAAAGTGTTTGTTGAAGACCTATGCTCCACCAGGAGCTAAAAGGTAAAAGAGAAGAAGAGAAGAGTATAGTGGCATATGGAAGAATAAGTATAGTGACATATGGAAGAATAAGTATAGTGACATATGGAAGAGCTAGTATAGTGGCATATGAAAGAACTATTATAGTGGCATATAGAAGAACTATTATAGTTACATATGGAAGAACTAGTATAGTGACATATGGAAGAATAAGTATAGTGACATATGGAAGAATAAGTATAGTGACATATGGAAGAATAAGTATAGTGACATATGGAAGAATAAGTATAGTTACATATGGAAGAACTATTATAGTGGCATATGGAAGAACTAGTATAGTGACATACGGAAGAACTAGTATAGTGACATATGGAAGAATAAGTATAGCGACATATGGAAGAGCTAGTATAGTGACATATGGAAGAACTAGTACAGTGACATATGGAAGAATAAGTATAGTGACATGAGTAAGAACTAATATAGTGACATATGAAAGAACTAGTATAGTGACATATGGAAGAATAAGTATATTGACATATAGAAGAACTTGTATAATGACATATGGAAGAACTAGTATCGTGGCTTAAGGAAGAACTAGTACAGTGGTAAGTACATTGGCAAATACAGTGGCATATGGAAGAAATATTATAGTGGCATATGGAAGAAATATTATAGTGGCATATGGAAGAAATATTATAGTGGCATATGGAAGAGCTAGTATAGTGGCATATGGAAAAACTAGTATAATGACATATTGAAGAACTAGTATAGTGACATATGGAAGAACTTGTGCAATGACAAGTACAATGGCATATGGAAGAATTAGTACAGTGTCATATGTAAGAGCTAGTATAGTGGCATATGGAAGAACTATATAGTGACATATGGAGAAACTAGTATAGTGACATATGGAAGAACTAGTGCAGTGACAAGTACAGTGGCATATGGAAGAACTAGTGCAGTAGCATATGGAGGAGCTAGTATAGTGGCATATGAAGAACTAGTGCAGTGGCAAGTACAGTGGCATATAGAAGAACTAGTATAGTGGCATGGGTTTTAGGAAGAACAGATCATGTGCTGATCAAATAACTACCCTACGTATAATAGTTGAACAAAGTTTAGAACTAAAATCCCCACTATATATTGGATTCATAGATTACGAAAAGGCATTTGATAGTTTAGACAGAAGAATGCTTTGGAAGTTGCTGAGTCATTACGGAATCCCCATAAAGTTTATTAACCTGATAAAAACAATGTATGAAGGAACAAAATGTAGTGTGGTGCATGAAGGACAGCTTACAGAAGCATTTGAAATAAGAACAGGAGTAAGGCAAGGATGCCTCCTGTCTCCATTTCTCTTTCTACTGGCCATAGATTGGATTATGAAAATAACTCAAAACAACAGAAATGGGATCCAGTGGTCACTGACCAAACAACTTGATGATTTAGACTTTGCTGATGACATAGCTCTCCTATCACACAGCCATCAACAGATGCAGGATAAAATGAGTATATTAGAGGAGAGATCACAACAGCTAGGACTAAAGATTAATAGAGATAAGACCAATATTATGAGAATTAATGCAGTTGGCAATAACCATATAAAACTAGGAGAAATACCTCTACTAGACGTACAATCTTATATATATCTGGGCAGTAATATAGATAAAGAGGGAGGAACAGAAAATGATACCAAAATAAGGATATCAAAAGCAAGAGGAGCTTTCATTGCACTGGGAAACATATGGAAATCCAAAGAAATTAGGCTAAATACAAAAATAAAAATTTTCAACTCAAATGTTAAGTCGGTCCTATTATATGGCTGTGAAACATGGAGAATGACAAAATTGACAATCACGAAAGTACAGACTTTCATTAATGGATGCTTGCGCAGAATAAAGGGATGGAAATGGCAGGACAAAGTCACTAACGTGGAATTATGGAAATGTACCGGTCAAATACCAGTGGATAAAGAGATACAGCGAAGACGATGGCGATGGATAGGACACACACTACGGAAGCCAACTGAGAGTATTACACAACAGGCCCTTTTTTGGAATCCCCAGGGGAAAAGACAAAGAGGAAGACCAAGGAATTCTTGGAGAAGACAGATAGAAGCAGAGATGAAGATGATGGGGAAGACATGGAATGATCTTAAAAGAATGGCAAAAAACAGAACGACTTGGAAAGTGTTTGTTGAAGACCTATGCTCCACCAGGAGCTAAAAGGTAAAAGAGAAGAAGAGAAGAGTATAGTGGCATATGGAAGAATAAGTATAGTGACATATGGAAGAATAAGTATAGTGACATATGGAAGAGCTAGTATAGTGGCATATGAAAGAACTATTATAGTGGCATATAGAAGAACTATTATAGTTACATATGGAAGAACTAGTATAGTGACATATGGAAGAATAAGTATAGTGACATATGGAAGAATAAGTATAGTGACATATGGAAGAATAAGTATAGTGACATATGGAAGAATAAGTATAGTTACATATGGAAGAACTATTATAGTGGCATATGGAAGAACTAGTATAGTGACATACGGAAGAACTAGTATAGTGACATATGGAAGAATAAGTATAGCGACATATGGAAGAGCTAGTATAGTGACATATGGAAGAACTAGTACAGTGACATATGGAAGAATAAGTATAGTGACATGAGTAAGAACTAATATAGTGACATATGAAAGAACTAGTATAGTGACATATGGAAGAATAAGTATATTGACATATAGAAGAACTTGTATAATGACATATGGAAGAACTAGTATCGTGGCTTAAGGAAGAACTAGTACAGTGGTAAGTACATTGGCAAATACAGTGGCATATGGAAGAAATATTATAGTGGCATATGGAAGAAATATTATAGTGGCATATGGAAGAAATATTATAGTGGCATATGGAAGAGCTAGTATAGTGGCATATGGAAAAACTAGTATAATGACATATTGAAGAACTAGTATAGTGACATATGGAAGAACTTGTGCAATGACAAGTACAATGGCATATGGAAGAATTAGTACAGTGTCATATGTAAGAGCTAGTATAGTGGCATATGGAAGAACTATATAGTGACATATGGAGAAACTAGTATAGTGACATATGGAAGAACTAGTGCAGTGACAAGTACAGTGGCATATGGAAGAACTAGTGCAGTAGCATATGGAGGAGCTAGTATAGTGGCATATGAAGAACTAGTGCAGTGGCAAGTACAGTGGCATATAGAAGAACTAGTATAGTGGCATATGGAAGAACTAGTATAGTGGCATATGGAAGAACTAGTATAGTGGCATATGGAAGAGTGAGTATAGTGGCATATGGAAGAACTATATAGTGGCATATGGAAGAATAGTATAGTGGCATATGGAAGAACTATATAGTGGCATATGGAAGAGTGAGTATAGTGGCATATGGAAGAACTATATAGTGGCATATGGAAGAGTGAGTATAGTGGCATATGGAAGAACTATATAGTGGCATATGGAAGAGTGAGTATAGTGGCATATGGAAGAACTATATAGTGGCATATGGAAGAGTGAGTATAGTGGCATATGGAAGAACTATATAGTGGCATATGGAAGAATAGTATAGTGGCATATGGAAGAACTATATAGTGGCATATGGAAGAGTGAGTATAGTGGCATTTGGAAGAACTATATAGTGGCATATGGAAGAACTATATAGTGGCATATGGAAGAATAGTATAGTGTCATATGGAAGAACTAGTATAGTGGCATTATGGCAGAACGTGTATAGTAGCAAGTACAATGGCATATGGAAGAACTAGTATTGTGGCAAGTACAGTGGCATATAGAAGAACTAGTATAGTGGCAAGTACAATGGCATATGGAAGAACTACTGTAGTGGCAAGTACAATGGCATATGGAAGAACTAATATAGTGGCAAGTACAATGGCATATGGAAGAACTAATATAGTGGCAAGTACAATGGCATATGGAAGAACTAGTATAGTGGCAAGTACAGTGGCATAATGAAGAACTAGTATAGTGGCAAGTACAATGGCATATGGAAGAACTAGTATAGTGACAAGTACAGTGGCATATGGAAGAACTAGTATAGTGGCAAGTACAGTGGCATATGGAAGAACTAGTATAGTGGCAAGTACCGTGGCATATGGAAGAACTAGTATAGTGGCAAGTACAGTGGCATATGGTAATCTTGAGTAGATGCTGAATCAAAATATTATTTTACTTGTTGTCTTGGAAGAAACCTACGCCAGTGGTCGAGAATCTGAAGATGTTTCTCCAACAACACAGCCTATTCTGATTGGGTGTTTTGGAGTTTATATTACAGTTAATTATGCTAGAAAGAAAACACTTCACAGAAATGCTAGAAAGAAAACACTTCACAGAAACGCTAGAATTTAGTTGAAATCAGAATCATTCTTCCTTTGCTGTAACTGATAACAAGGCAGAAGCTGACCAAGACTAAAGTGGGGACTGATAACATACAAAATTGGATAAGTGCTATGACAATGTACACCATCAAAACAAGAGACAGTAAAATGGTGCTCCATGGTAGCCAACCTTCAATGCGGAGACGGCACACAATGAATGAAATAACGGATAGGATCGATTACAGTCGACGGTTTCTAGGTGTGCCTATCCTCAATTGGAGATCAATTTCCTTTTCTGTGACAGAAAGACAAAGTTGATGCAGCGCTGCTCACATCTGTTAAAAAAAACGCCGATAATACCATCATCATCATCATCATCATCACGTACCGGGTCTGCTGGCGTAGGTGATCATGTCTCTCCACAACTTTCGATCTCGGCAGCTATTTATCATTTCTGTTGTTGACCTTCTGCCAAGCCATTCTCTTAAGCTGTCTGTTATTTTTTCTCTTTTCTTCCCTCTACCTCTACGTCCCTCAATTTTTCCAGTTGTTACAATATATTCAAGTTGTTCTCTTCTCATTACATGGCCAAAAAATGATGATTGTTTCTTCCTAATATTGGAAATTAGCTCTATTTTTGTTTTGACCTTTCTCAGAACATCTTCATTACTCTTAGCTGTCCGTGGTACTCTCAACATTCTTCTGTAAAACCACATTTCTAGACTCCAGTGATTTTCTTGTTTGTTGTCCTATTGTCCATGATTCACATCTATATGTTAAGGCTGACTCTACATAACATTTAAGAACTCTTTTTCTTGTTTCTATTGTCAAAAATGGATTGCATAGTATCTTCCTCATTTTTTGAAAAGCTGCTTTTGCCTGAGCCATTCTGCATCTCTCCTCTGTTATGCGTCTTCCGTCTGAGGTTAATAAAGTTCCCAAATGTTTAAAGTCATTTACCTGTTTTAAAATTGTTCCACTTGTCTTTATTTTGCACTGAGGTGATGTCTTTTTCTTTGTTGTTACCATTACTTCTGTCTTTTCTCTATTAAGTCTTTATTTTGGCTTTCTTTCACTATAATGTCTAACATTTTTTGTCACTAATTTTCGCTCTTAGCGGTTAAAACTGTATCATCAGCATACATGATGATGGAGATGGGAGTTAGGATGGGTACAGCCAGAAATGAGAAACTTAGTGGCCGTGGAAGAAGACTTATCAACCAATATAGAACTGGATTCGTCAGTCGCTGGACACTGCGGGACTTGCTGAGGAGGGTATCTGAGCACCTATGGACATGTTCGGAGTGCAATGATGATGACCCGCAAATAACTCAATAACTCATCAGCATACCTTAGATTATTTATATTATGACCTCCAATTGTTATTCCAGGCACCGATAATATACTCTAGGCATTATACGAACGCTGACTCCATATCCCCCCCCCCCCAACAACAAAGGGCGGTGCTGGTATTTTTTTTTCTTCTTCTAGAAGTAAGTCTATGCAACAATAATAGAACAAGATAAATGTCTCTCTAACCCACAACGTTTCAGCATAAAAACAGTTAATGTCAGTAAAGAAACAGCAGAGTAACAATTGTGTTTACAGCAAATGAAGCAGTGGTAAACGTTAGTTGTTGAAGCTATCACTAAAGTGAGAGTTGTGTACTCTGCGTATGGGAGTAGTCATCCCTACTCTGATTTTAGCTCTGGTTCCGTGTCCATGGAGACGTGTAAACTAATCAATGTTTCAGTACAGAACTGTTTGTTCTAAATTAATTTGCGCTGCATTTTGGGATTGTAGACACGCAATGTTTTAACATGTACTATTATTTCTGGCCAGGGTAGTTCTAAGGTAAAACATAAAATGGTTCTGGAAGAGGGGAAGGTTGCTTGGTTGAAACTGTGTTGCAAATCGTTGAAGTAATAACGGAATAGAACATACTTACTATATTATAACAATACTTTTCTTGACACAGTTTAATTTAGTTTAACGGTAGATCATCTTCACTGTACAACGGACAACTACATAGTGCTAAGATCCCCTCCTCAGCACATCCGAAGTATGAAGCACACACGCCATACACTAAAAAAAGCACTAAAGATGGCCGCAGCTCAGATGCACAAACTCCGTAGCACCGGTGAAGACGTGTCTCCGGCCTCTGCACTCGTCTTATATGATCTGCGTGGCAGGTGACAGGGGTTCTATTCTCTTCTCCCCTCACCGTGGTCTGTGCCCCTGTACCACACCAGCAACTTTCGTGACCTAAGTTTATTCCATCATAAATGAGAATAAGTATATTTTTTCTTGACTCTACTCTGTCACTAATGAGAATAAGTATATTTTTTTCTGACTCTACTCTGTCACAAATGATAATAAGTATATTTTTCTTGACTCTACTATGTCACTAATGAGAATAAGTATATTTTTCTTGACTCTACTCTGTCACAAATGAGAATAAGTATATTTTTCTTGACTCTACTCTGACACAAGACAAATGATAATAATTTGACTTATAAAGAGACACAATACCGTGCTGAAATTCATTTGGAGATGAGAATACAGGGTAAATGCTGCTGAGACAGGCAACCACTAATGTGGCCTGACAACATTAAGAAGTGAACGGAGAACCTATGTTAACGTACACCGTAAAGGCAAAGGACAGGGTAAAATGGCGTTCCATGGTACAACCTTCGATATACACATGGCACAAGATGATAACAGTCATGCTATACGTCATACCAGCTGGCTTGGACGATCATGGAACTTACCGATCTTCTATCGCCGGTGTTATCAAACAAACAAGGGACAATAGTATGTCCACTCCACTCGAAAAAATCCACATATTGTTTGTTATATTCTTGTCTTCTATCAAACACTTATTTGATACCTGAACTATCGACCGCATGCAGTTTCTCTTTTCCAACGTTTTAAATGTTTTACCAGCGTAGATTATTGCTCCTACACAAAATTCCGTGACCGTAAAGTTGGATAAATACCATTGTGGTTATTTTTCACCCAACTCCAGATTTACTACAGCCGGTTAAATATCGGTCTGTCTTTTTTTATCAATAAATTATTTTTTTTAATTGTTTCTGTGCGGCGACCTTTAGTTGACAGATCATCGTCATTGTACATCGCACAACGGCATATAGTTTACCACTGCACAAATCGGCAGTAAACAAAATACGAATGACCTGTCTGATGATTATGAATATGTTCACAGCGACACTGACCTCTAGACATGTCTTTATTGATCGTCTTAGCATACAAAGGGACTTTTAACATATTTCTGTAAAACTGCATTACTGTGGCTTCGAGTGCCCGTCCATGCTAACCTTCTTGTTTTTCATGAATCACGTAATGTGCCAATATCGGTTCCCAAGTAAAACTGAAAATTGTCTCTCAGTTTTGTTTTACAAGAAATTTCGTTACATTGAGCGGATTTCCATTATCTGAAATAATTCTTTCGTTTGACCCATCTTTGATATCATTCATTTGTTTCTAGCACACTCCAAAATGCCTGTTTGAGTTCCAATATAAATAAATGGTTGGCCATGTTTTAAATGTGTTCTTCTTACTTGTATATTGTACTTTATATCATCCATTTTATTTGAGATAACAATAACTCCACCTTTTCTCTTTTTAAAGCTGACGTTCCACCTTTTTATTTTGTATAATTAAATTGTTTTATATGCATTGAACGATTTTTTTTTTTTATGTACGAAATGCGCATACCATGGAATGGATTACTCTTATTTCAAACTTCTCACTTTATTTGTTAACACTTCCTGCTTGAAGCTGCCAAGACCTGAATCTATCAGAAAGAGAGCACTGTTTACCAAAAGGTGCTGTATTCCATTTCCAGATGTGGTCAATTCCTTTCGGACCAAGTGTTCAACCAGTGTCTGAAAATTTGTACTAGAGCTTTTCTTCTGTGAAACTAGGGAGAAAGGCGCGGGGGGAGGTCTGGCGTGGTGCCGATAGAGTCATCAACAAAATGTGATGTCTCTCATTGAAATATGTGAAATGTGGTGTCTCTCGTTGAAATATGTGAAATGTGATGTCTCTCATTGAAATATGTGAAATGTGATGTCTCTCATTGAAATATGTGAAATGTGACGTCTCTCACTGAAATATGTGAAATGTGATGTCTTTCATTGAAATATGTTAAATGTGATGTCTCTCACTGAAATATGTGAAATGTGATGTCTCTCATTGAAATATGTGAAATGTGATGTCTCTCATTGCAAAATGTGACAAAACACCATATAGGACCTACTCTAAACACCTTCAGACGTGGGGTGAACCATATTCCTAATTGTTTTGTATTGACTTTTGCAGCTGCTTTTTGTTACTGTTGCCTGTTATCATAGTAATAGCTTTGTGTAAATACTGCAACGAATAGCATAGAAACAAGAGTTCTTTAATGTTATGTAGAGCCAGTCTTAATATATGGATGTAAATCATGGACAATAGGACAACAGATAAGAAAATCACTGGAATCTGTAGAAATGTGGTTTTACAGAAGAATATTGAGAATACCATGGACAGCTAAGAAGAGCAATGAAAATGTTCTGAGAGAGGTCAAAGCAAAAAGAGAGCTAATTTCCAATATTAGGAAGAAACAATCATCATTATTTGGCCATGCAATGAGAAGAGAACAACTGGAATATATTGTAACAACTGGGGACACTGAGGGACGAAGAGATAGAGGGAAACAAAGAGAAAAAATACCAGACAGCTTAAAAGAATGGCTTGGCAGAAGATCAACAACAGAAATGATAAATAACTGTCGATATCGAGAGTTGTGGAGAGACAAACACCTACGCCAGCAGGCCCGGTATTATATGATGATGAAATACTGCAAATTACTGTACTATCATTTGTGTTATTGGCCATGTTTCTGCGAAATATGTTTTTGATGTCATTATTTTAAGATTTTGAGAGCAAAAATAAAACTCATTAATGCAATCTTTATTCCAAAGTTGTGCTATCAATGTTAAAATTAGACGTTAAATTCAATCAATAAACAGAACAATTAAAAGGTAGATCCCCCGAATGAGATTAAAATCTGACAGACAAAAACAATTTAATCAAAGGCAAACGATGGACACAAGAAGGATTTTAAAGACTATTTTAAAAGCTGCTTTTAAAAGCTTTAATATTATCGTCACTTCTTGCGCAGAACCGCCCACTACGATAAAGTAATGTTGCTTTTAACTCTCATTTAGCCCAATTGACGATGCACGAACAAATACACGATACTAGTGGCGATAGAAAATCAACAATTACCATACATGCTCCACTGTAGCAATGTACTCAATGTTAAAATTAGAGTTTATTGCCACATTTGTGCTGATAATTTAGGATAAAAATTATGATAATAGAGATCATTATCGTGGCAGGTGAAAGTAACATGTGTTTATAAACGAAACAATTCTGTTCGTAAATATACCCAACATCACAATTTGTCGTCACGCGTAATGTTCGTGATTTATTCATTATCTTGTTCATTTCTTGTTTACAATTGCCATCAATTTGTCAATCAAGTGAATGTCAATAATATGAAAAAGCCTAAACTAAACCTACTTTGTATGGGAGCAAGCTCACGATGAATATTATTATCAATGTGAAGTATTAGCAGGTACAAAAGAACGTTGATAACATATGTATCATTACAAATATTGCTAAATTACTAAGCAGTTATATAGTAATACAAATGCGAGAGTCTGAAATCCTACTCTGATTGAGTCCTGATCGCAATTTTTCCTATCGGAGGTGAAATAAAACTCACATTGATACACAACGTTGCGACAGCACTGACATTTGCGTCTTTTAAAATCGGGTAACCTCAGACACCTGACGATATAACTTTGAAATTGAGATAAATACAATAACGATAGTTTATTATCTCGTTTTCAAACAAACAGAAACCGATTAACAATAGATAGACATCTATATGTGTCATAAACAAGTAGACAATAAGAGAGGAAATCATCGTTTTGTTTTTCAGCACTCAACTGTGATATGTTACAATAGTATTTTTTAACTCTTATATGTTCTCAATTAATGTTCACGTATTTCTCATTTAGTACCTAAAGAAATATTTGTCAATTAACAAAGTTGATGTACTTCTATATTCATTATATTTGTATTATTATTATTATTGCAACATCGCAGTCGAATATATGATGATTAGTTGCATTGGTGGGTAAAAAGAGAACCTGTGTTCTATGTGACGTCATTTGTTACATGAAACGCCACGGGTGAGCGAATTAAAGAGTGAAACAGGATTAAGACATGAGACGGCGTGGTGACAGTATAAGACGCTGGAGCTACCTTCTTGTGACGCAGTTTGTTGTTCACGAGTCTAAAATTGCGCAACTTTTACAAGATAACTTATTTTAACAACAATTACATCGCGTAATTAAACAATTAAACACTTTTGTGCACGTGTTCTTTTTTCCTCAAAGTTTTTTTAAGCCTATCCTTCTGAGCTGTAAATTAAAAGAGTGTATTTTTTTTTTTTAAGTCATAGTCTATAGACACAAGTATATAGATGACTTTGTTTGCTAATGTAAGATTTCAGAGTTAACCGGGTATGGAAGAACCATATAGCATACCCCATTACGTACAGCTGGTGGTGTACACTCTTCTCATTGTAATAATTGTGGGAGCGAATCTCATGGTGATTCTATGGATGATCATAAAAGGAAAGATGAACGTCACAAAGGTATTCCTGACAGCCATTAGTATCAGCAATATCCTAACTGGTTCAATGATTATATTATTGGAGATCTATGCCATCTTTGCCTCGAACTCAATAACATTGATCGCTTGTCACTGCATTCTATATTTTGAGAATGTTTGTTTTATGGCCAACATGTATACAATCGTAATTTTCATTGTAGATGTACACTACACCATTTTAGTGCACTATAGAAGAGCATATTCAACGGCTAGAGTTGCGGTAGCTGTCGTTTTAGTGTGGGTCGGATCCCTTGCATTCTCAGCAAAGTCATTGATTGTTGCTGTTGAAATGGCTAAAACCGAACACAAAGAAAAAAATGAAACGAATGAAGTGCGGAACATTTCAAACATTGCTACTAACTTCTCACTTTATAGAGAAGACAACAACACAGAGTTGTTTGCTGACGAAACTGCATGCAGCTATTTAATGGAGGATTCCCAGGGTGATATCCTGAACCGTTGTGTCGATCTGATGGTGAACCTGTTTGTCCCTCAGGTAGTCTGTACCATCTGCCTCTTCAAACTCAGAATTAAGCTATGGCAGCGGGAACAAGAAGTGAACAATACGCTCAAGCAGAGACGAAAATTGGTCAAACTCTTGGTAGGATATATATTTAAAATATAGAATCTCTAAATTTCCTTCTTGTTTCTTTATGCATGTTCTTTTTTTAAATGTAATTGCCTGTTTCATTAAGTAATTGGACTAGTTATTTTTACCAATTTAAATTAATTTTCTCGTAATTACGTTAAAAAATATGTATTATTAAACCATCTCTGTCTGCCTCTCTATGTGCTATATGCTTACCTGTTTGGTTATCGAAATAATTCATAAAGAATCAATCTACTTCCGTGCTGAAAGTCTTACGAGCAAGTGCATATTGCTAAATCACGCAATAAAAACCACGTATTTATGAAGCATTTTCAATCACTCTTGTCTGAAAACCCAGTTTTGATTCTAGTAATGCTGGTGTTCCATTTGTACAAACGTTTGATGGTAATGTTACTGGTTTTCCTTTTGTGAAAACATTTGATTGTAATGTTGCTGGTGCTCCATTTGTGCAAACATTTTATATTAATGTTGCCGGTGCTCCATTTGTGCAAGCATTTGATTGTAATGTTGCCGGTGCTCCATTTGTGCAAACATTTGATAATAATGTTGCTGGTGCTCCATTTGTGCAAACATTTGATTGTAATGTTGCCGGTGCTCCATTTGTGAAAACATTTGATTGTAATGTTGCCGGTGCTCCATTTGTGCAAACATTTGATACTAATGTTGCTGGTGCTCCATTTGTGCAAACATTTGATTGTAATGTTGCCGGTGCTCCATTTGTGCAAATATTTGATAATAATGTTGCTGGTGCTCCATTTGTGCAAACATTTGATTGTAATGTTGCCGATGCTCCATTTGTGCAAACATTTGATAATAATGTTGCTGGTGCTCCATTTGTACAAACATTTGACAGTAATGTTACTGGTGCTCCATTTGTACAAACATTTGACAGTAATGTTACTGGGGCTTCATTTGTGCACAAATTTGATGATAATGTTACATTTACTCCATGGGTACAAACTCTTGATCCTAATAATGCAGGTGCTCTTACTGCATCCATTACATGTTCTTTAACATCTACGGGGGAACCTGACATGCGACTAATGTTATCTGACAGGGATATTTTTACTTTACTATCAGGCTGGTTTTTAAGTAAATAACTGGTGACCTCTTTATATAATAATCGAGTGACTAATATGCAGTTTTTTAAGTATAATAATCGAGTAAAGAGCCAGTCTTAACATATGGATGTGAATCATGGACAATAGGACAACAGACAAGAAAATCACTGGAGTCTGTAGAAATGTGTTTTTACAGAAGAATGTTGAGAATACCATGAACAGTTAAGAAGAGTAATTAAAATGTTCTGAAAGAGGTCAAAGCAAAAAGAGAGGTAATTTCCAATATTAGGAAGAAACAATCATCATTTTTAGGCCATGCAATGAGAAGAGAACAACTGGAATATATTGTAACAACTGGAAAAATTGAGGGACGAAGAGATAGAGGGAAGCAAAGAGAAAAAATACCAGACACTTTAAGAAAATGGCTTGACAGAAGGTCAACAACAGAAATGATAAATAACTGTCGAGATAGAAAGTTGTGGAGAGACATGATCACATACGCCAGCAGGCCCGGTTCTTGATGATGATGATGATGAATCAAGTAAAAAATTGTGGGCTATTTTGTACAATAATCCAGTAACTAATATGCGACCCCTTTATATAATAATCGAGTAACCTGTGACCCCTTTTTAATAGCATGCTCTTCTTTTTATTTTCATTATAACTAATTAATATGTTGTTCCTGTTTATCTAGCAATCTATGACCTACTTTTAATAACAGCTGTTACCACAGCCAACTATAGATGTACAGAGGCCTGCGGACAGAAAAATAAAACCTGAAAACTCACTAACTAGTATGACGTTTTCAGCTTTGCGAATACAGGGCCGCTGTGAGCAGAGTGACGTCAGCCGTTTATAGCACATATAGTGAAAAGCGTCACGCTGGTTGTTGGGTTTTAAGATTATATTATCTGTTAGAGGGCCTTATAGTTGGCTGTGCTGTTACCCACGACACCCTTTAATTTCAGGTAAACCTGCGACTTGCATGTATAAGAGATAACTTGTATAGAGCAAAGTGTAAAAGTGTAGAAGAGTCATGGTGAAATATTCACTTAACGAA
This sequence comes from Megaustenia siamemsis, assembly GCA_032433765.1. Taxonomy (NCBI): domain Eukaryota; kingdom Metazoa; phylum Mollusca; class Gastropoda; order Stylommatophora; family Ariophantidae; genus Megaustenia; species Megaustenia siamemsis. Next base: position 30,560,498 of record JAVIAB010000092.1, on the reverse strand, counting down.
CAGCTAGGAGTTACGATCTAATGATTGGAAATCGTAGACCTAAATAAACATACATTTCTAAGCACAGCCAACAGCTGATTTACTTAAACCTGCAGGCTGAGAGGAGATTCCGGGAAAATATCAAGTTAGCGTCATGCTTTCAGCTTTGTGATCAGGGACGGTTGTGGGTATTATGATGTCTATATCTGTTATAGCCGAAAACGTCATACTAGTTGGAGGATTTCCCGGTTTTATTTTCTGCTCGTGGGTTTTAGGAAATCTGTAGTTGGTTGTGGTTCAATATACAGCTATTCACCTAATTAATACACAACAAACGATCAGAGTACTCACTTTGCGATGGCTTTTCAAAGAATGACGGGGCGGATATGGGAATGACCAGACTGCAGTGACGTTACCTCTTGAAACAAAATAAACAAAATATTGTAAGGGGAAGACCTGATGGCAGGGAAAAGATTCTGCATTATATTTTATAACGCTCATCGCTCATCGTTAGTATCATTCTTTCTTTCTCTCTCTCTCTCTCTCTCTCTCTCTCTCTCTCTCTCTCTCTCTCTCTCTTATCGTCGAGGGAAGATGGAATGTTCAAGATAAAGCTTCATCCAATTGTTACTCGTGGACACAACTAGTTCTTTAACCCACCATTTTCCAAGAACGTTCTTTTTATTTTTTTTTTCCTTTTCCGACTGTTTTTAGTGAATGGAGCTTCATATTATATAAGCTTTGTCAGCTTGCAGTCTAATAACGTAAGGTGACCATATTTTTGAAATCCCATTCCGGGACGGAATAATTTTACTTCAATTTTCCACCAATAAAAATTACATTTCTTCTTGCTGTCATTTTCAAGTGAATAATACATACATTTTAAAACATCTAATAATATAGACCTACAATATGCTATCAGGATAATCAGGAGATAAAAAAAAACAGTGATACTCACTTAAATTGAAGGTGAAACAGAGATGCTGTACTTTTCAGATGAGTGAATTTTCTGTAAAATGTCCTTCTTTGTATGCAGCATCTTATAAAATTCGACACATGTTCCCTCATAGTTCACTTTGGTGATCAACATGGCTTTTAAAGTTTCAACACCTAGTTGTGTTTTATCATTTGTCCACAAACTGTTCATCAGAGAAAACACTCGTTCTGTTGCAGCATTTGTTCCAGGTAGACACAAAAAGAACTCTGCCAACTTCAGAATATGTGAAACGGGCACATGATTGTTTCTGAAGTGGGAAGCTAGTTCAACCCAACGCTGCCCTGGTAATGTTTTATTAAGACTCCACTCACTAATTTTTTGTGAAGTAACGAACTGTTTCATGTAGACATATTCGTCATACATTTCATTTTCTGGAAAGTCGACTGAAGGCACTGTTTGACTCACTAATGATGAAGACTTCTCAATATCTTCCCAATTTGGTGTTCTGTTCAGCATTACCCAGCTGTAAGACTCTAGGTTTTGAAAATTATTTGCAGCCCATTTCTTCAAATAACTTAAAGCTGTTTCATAAAATGAAGAAACACTGGCGTTAAACTTTTTCACATCATCGCGTGGAAATCCTTCCATTTCCAACTTTTTAAGGATTATCTGAACTCTTGGTGGCAAGAAGCCGTCTTCCAGCTTGGACTCCAAGATAGCTTTCAACCTATTGATGTTGTCAATGACTTCAAATACAGTGACCATCTGTCCCTCTACTTTCTGCACTGCTTCGTGGAAAGAGGATGCCTGACTGTGAACCAAAATAAGCCATGCCTCAGACAGTGGGTTTTCAAAGAATTCCTGTATAAAAACTGGGCATCTGTCTTAAGATTGAAAATATGATTTTAGAGGCAGGAACATGTAAAGAACCCTTTCAACAGCAGGCAAGAGCGCAAGCCACCTAGTTTGTGCATAACCTATAATCATCTGGAAGTCTGTGTCGACAAACTGACAAAACACCTTGAGACTTTCAACTCTAACTGTGTATGATTTGAAGTACAGATACATTTTTGCGATAGTCATTTCAACATAACAGGCAATACGTCTGCAGCTGCTCGAACAGTGTTGTGGAAAATATGGCAAACACACCCAACACCTATCAAACTATGTCCAAGGTTTTCTTTCAGTTTTGTGAAAACATTGTTCTGTCCTTTTCTTTCAGCGCCCCCAAAATTAGAATTTGCGTTGTCTGCACATAATCCAACTACTTTCAGTTCTAAACCATTTTCAGTTAGACAGTCAATAAGAAAACTACTTACTATATCAGATGTTTCACCCGGCAATGACTTCAACTATAATATTTTAACTTTCAGTCCCTTATTGCGATCAAAGTATCTGACAAGCAAAGGAAAAATCTTGATTTCTTTGTGGTTGGAGGCATCTGTCAGTATGGAGATAAATGTTACGTTTTCTAGGTCACATCTCAACTCGTTTAGAGCATGGGGTGTGAACAGATTCCGAATAATAGCTTCTGTTTTCGTACGTGCACAAGCAAATTTTGGTTCTAAAGTTACCTGAAGCAATTTTGATGTGCAGTCCATAGATCTAAACGTGTGATTGTGCATCACTGTATGATATGCAAAGGCACCTTCTGTAGCAGCTAACTGTTCTTCTTCGTCACCAACCTGTTCAGCTCGAAAAAAATTTGTCAACGACGAGCTTGATGCAGCAGTAGCGACGGCTCTCTTATGTTTATCACTATTTATGTGGCTCTTAATATCACCACGTCCACTATGGTTAATAGTAAACCCGGATGAACATATATTACATCTTACAGTGAAGTCTGATGACGATGTAAACTATTTTATAAAAGGATATTCCTTTTGTAAATCTTGATTAAAACTACAATTACGCTTCGGTGCCATTTTTTGCGAAAGTGAAAGTGAAAGTTAGTAACACAACGAATATAGGCCTATACGAGATTTAAAACTAGGAGCGCATTCTACTGTTTTGATATTAAACAAAATTGTCTACACAGCAACGGAATAATATTTTTTTAATTGAAGAAATGTACGCCGTATACCAAAATGGCAAAATTGGTAAACGTTTGTATCCCAAATTATTTTTTATCAAATCCGGGACAAAAGCTAAAAACATATGCCAAAATCGGGACAAAACCGGTACGGCAGCTAATCTGGGACAAAGGTTCAAAAAATGTCAAATTCCGGGACTGTCCCGGACAATCCGGGACGAATGGTCACCTTAAATAACGAACCATTTGATTTATTGTTTCTTGCTGCATTACATCACTGGTGTTGCTTCCACTCTTTTCTCATATTTAATTTCGTCTCATATTGTTACTATTCATTATTTTTTCTGAAACATCTAATTTCGATAGTTACAATTGTTCCTTTGCTTTTTATTGCACTATTTAATTATAAGAAATCAGCTATATACTAGTATTAAAAGAATATTTTCACAAAATAAAATAATTACCTAAATAAGTTAATTCTGTTGTGAAATGATAATAGAATAAAGCAGATTGATAACATTTGAACAATGCTCTCTATTTATATGCTTGGTAATGAAATCAATACTGAATTAGATGAGCAGCAATTTGGATTCAGGAAAAACAGTCGGACAAAAGAAGCCATATTCAGCATGAGGACATTAATTAAAAATTACATAGAAGTAAACAAACCAATATATGACTGCTTCATAGACTACACCAAAGCTTTCGATAGAATACACCATAATCAAATTATATTACACCTAAAAGATATAAATCTGGACGATACAGACATACGACTAATATGTAATTTGTACTGGGAGCAAACAGCAATAATAAAACATAACAAGGAGAACTCTACCTACACCCATTGATATAAAAAGAAGAGTAAGACAAGGATGCATCATATCACCAAGCTTGTTCAATCTATACACTGAGCAAATCTTTAAAAAACATCACAGAGATGTCAGGTCTAAACATTAATGGAAAGATAATCAATAACCTAAGATATGCTGATGATACTGTACTCCTAGCAGAAAATCCTAAAGATCTACAACAATTACTTAATGAAATAAACATGACAAGCAAAAAATATGAATTAGATATGAATATCTAAAAGACTAAAACTATTATCATAAACAAAGAAAATTCTCAAGACCTACAAATAAATATCAGGGAGCCGCGATAGCTCAGTCGTTAGTGAACTGGACTACAAAGGACAAGAGGTACAGTTCGATCCCAACTGACGGCTTCCGGTTCACCCAACCTTTAATGGGTACCGGATATTTTTCTGGGGAAGTAAAGCGGCACGGGCGTAATACCGACCACATTACCCCAAAAATCATGTGCCGAAGGTCTGTAAAATGTATGGTCACTAACACCATATTCCCTATACGCCACTTGGCGTGACGGGGGCACTTTACTTTTTTTTTTTTTTTTTTTACAAATAAATATCAAAGTTGAAGGAATACATCTGGAGATTGTTCAGAGCTACAACTACCTGGGACATACTATAACCAGTGATGGAAAATGTATAACTGACATAAACAAAAGAATAGGAATGGCAAAAAGTAATTTTAATGCCATGAAAAATATTTTTAAAAAGTAAAGTGCCCCCGTCACGCCAAGTGGTGTATAAGGAATATGGTGTTAGTGATCATAAATTTTACAGACCTTCAGCACTTGATTTTTGGGGTAATGTGGTCGGTATTACACCCGTGCCGCTTTACTTTCCGAGAAAAATATCCGGTACCCATTATAGGCTGGGTGAACCCCCAAGCCGTCGGTTGGGATCGAACCCTACCCCTTTTCCTTTGTAGTCCAGTTAACTAACCACTGAGCTATTGTGGCTAAGGAAACTGCATACATATACATAAATATGCGTTTGCCAGCTTTCACCTCTCTAGAGACTAGGAACTGAAGTGTGCGTGTTAAGCTCTTTTTTTCTCCTGACAGTTTGTGCACAGAGGTCCCTCGATGCACAGGCAGATAACTTCGTCTTCGGAGATACTCATTTTTTTTTCCGTAGATGAGTAATCGATGGACAAATGCAGATATGAAACGTGTATTAGTGGCGACACGTTATAACAATCATTTTCATTTCATTGAATGCCGTCTCCGCATCGAAGGTTGGCTACCATGGAGCGCCAATCCGCTCTGTCTCTTGCGTTGATGGTGCAGGTTGTCAAAGGCTAATTTATCCATCTTTTAATGTTACTCGTCTATATTAGTCTTGGTCTGCCTCGGCCTATTTTACTTTGTATTTCCCTTTGTATTTTCCCTTCCAAGATTACTTTTAGAAGGCTGATGTGTCTTTTAACATGCCCCAAAGTAGTTCTCTTTTCATTTTTAGTTGTGATAAGACGTCGTCGTTTGTTTCTTTTCTCTCCATCCAATTCTTCCTTTTCTTCTATAAATCCACATTTAAAAGGCTTCAACTTTCTGTTCTGTTTGTTGTCTAATATCCATGTTTCTGCATCATACAGGAATATTGAGAAGATATAACATTTTGCTATTCTTAGTTTCATACCTGGTGTTATTTGTGTTGATGTTAGTATATTGTTCATAACATTGACATTACTTTTTGCCATTCATATTCTTTTGTTTTGTTCAGTTTTACATTTCCCATCACTGGTTATAGAATGTCCAAAGTAGCTGTAGCTCTGAACTGTCTCCAGGTATATTCCTTCAACTTTGATATCACCTTGTAGGTTTCAAGTATTATCTCTGTTTATAATCATAGTATTAGTCTTTTTGATATTCATATCTAATCCACAGCTTTTGCTTGTCATGTTTATTTCATTAAAAAATTGTTGTAGATCTTTACTATTTTTTGCTAGTAATACAGTATCATCAGCATATCTTACATTATTTCTTTATTATTATTTTATCAATTATTAGTCTCAGTTAACATCAAGTTAAATTTAGATTTACTAAAATCAGACAAGAAGCTGCAAGACAAATATAAAATCACAATTCAGAACCGGTAATGCAATAGAGAAGATATAGAGCATTGATGAACAGTGGGAAATGCTAAAAGAATCAATGCAAGAAACATCAAAAGAGTTCATACCACCAGTGAGGACAAATTCAAGAAAGAAATGGATGACAGATGGCATTTTGCAGCTACTGGATACAAGAAGAAGAAATAAAGAAAATAAAGATGAGTATAAGAGATTAAATAAAGAAATTGAAGTAAAATGCAATGAAGCAAAAGAAGCATGGCTAAAAGATAGATGCAAAGAGATTGAAATGCAACAAAAAGGAGATGCTAAAGCTATATACAAACATATTGAGGAATTAACAGGAAGAAAAACGCTATCAAAAACTGGATGTTTAAGATCAAAGGAACGAGAACTGTTGATTGATAAAAAAAAAAACATAAGGGAACGATGGACAGAACACATTAAAGATCTTTATAATGATGAACGAATGGAAGTAAATATTAAGGATAATGGAGAAGGACCAGAAATACTCAGCGGAGAAGTGGAAGATGCCTTGCGCAATATGAAAGCAGGCAAAGCTCCTTAACCAGATAATATAACTAAAGAAGAGATTGAAGCCATGGGTGATTTGGGAATAGAAATAATAACAATAATATTGAATGATATCCACAACAGTGGATATATACCAGACGACATGCTCAAATCAATATTCATAGCCCTACCAAAGAAATCTGGTGCGATTGAATGCGATGATCATCGCACAATAAGCCTTATGAGTCATATGACTAAGATATTACTAAGAATCATCATGCGAAGAGTGCGAAACAAAATCAGTCCAGAAATTAGCGATGAACAGTGTGGTTTTGTTAGAAATAAAGGAACAAGCAATGCCATTTATATCATAAGATCTTTAGTAGAAAGAGCCATAGAGGTGAAAACAGATCTATACCTATGTTTCATAGATTACACCAAGACGTTTGACAAAGTAAAGCACCAAGAAATAATCAACATTTTAGAAAGCATAAACGTAGACAGCAAAGATATAAGAATAATAAAGAACATGTACTGACAACAAACAGCGGCCATAAGAACTGGAAAGCAATTGGGAATGTTTCAACAAATAAAAAAGGGTGTTAGACGTGTTGTGTGCTGTCACCAGATTTGTTTAATATTTATAGTGAGATTATTTTAAGATACATAAGGGGCATGCCTGGAATAACAATTGGAGGTCATAACATAAATAATCTAAGATATGCTGATGATACAGTCTTAATCGCTAAGAGTGAAAATGAGTTACAAGAAATGTTGGACATTATAGTGAAAGAAAGCAAAAATAAAGGACTCAGCCTTAATAGCAAAAAGACAGAGGTAATGGTAACATCAAAGAAAAAGACATCACCTCAGTGCAACAAAATAAAGACAAGTGGAACAATATTAAAACAGGGAAATGGATTTAAATATTTGGGAACTTTGTTAACCTCAGACGGAAGATGTACAAAAGAGGTGAGATGCAGAATGGCTCAGGCAAAAGCAGCTTTCCAAAAAATGCTGAAAATACTATGCAATCCATTTTTGACAATAGAAACTAGAAAAAGAGTTCTTAAATGTTACGTAGAGACAGTCTTAACATATGGATGCGAGTCATGGACAATAGGACAACAGACAAGAAAATCACTGGAGTCTGTAGAAATGTGATTTATACAGATGAATGTTGAGAATACCATGGACAGCCGAGAAGAGTAATGAAGATGTTCTGAGAGAGGTCAAAGCAAAAAGAGAGCTAATTTCCAATATTAGGAAGAAACAATCATCATATTTTGGCCATGTAATGAGAAGAGAACAACTGGAATATATTGTAACAACTGGAAAAATTGAGGGACGAAGAGATAGAGGGAAGGAAAGAGAAAAAATAACAGACAGCTTAAGAGAATGGCTTGGCACAAGGTCAACAACAGAAATGATAAATAGCTGCCGAGATCGAAAGTTGTGGAGAGACATGATCACCTACGCTAGCAGACCGGGTACTTGATGATGATGATTAATTATTATTAGGTTACACCTTTCTATTAATGTTTAGCTTCATGTTTAGGCCTGGCATCTCTGTAATGTTTTAAAGATTTGCTCAGTGTAAAGATTGAACAAGCTTGGTGATAGGATACATCCTTGTTTTACTTCTCTCTTTATATCAGTAGGTGTAGAGTTCTCTTTGTTATATTTTATTTTTGTTGTTTGCTCCCAGTATAAATTACATATTAGTCGTATGTCTGTGCCATCTAGATGTATACCTGTTAGTCAGTCTATAAATTGTTTTATGTGATTTATATCAAAAGCTTTGGTGTTAACAGTCACTCGTCACCCTATTTTGAACGGCCTTATTTTCAGTAACAAAGATACACAACTTGTTTACATCACTGCATTTTTGTTTTGTATTTTGTTTTAAAAGTAGTAATTAACACCTTTTTTCCCTTTTAACAAAAATATCTTCTATTATTAGTTATATATATATATATATATATATATATATATATATATATATATATATATATAATATATTCTATTAAATATATTTTCTAGAATTTCTCCAATTGTTTGTATCTCCTAGGGAACGATAGGTAAACAATGAAAAGTACATATTCAGTGCTGTCCCACGACGTGTTCAGGTCAGAATTTTGATTTCACCTGCGATTTAAAGGAAATAAAAATACGGAACCCTTCAGTGATTTGAACCAGCTTAGAACGACAAGTTATCCACTCGGCCACTCACTCTCCGTTTCATAAATTGATAAAAAATGTTGGGAGTTTGTTGCTCATCAAGGACACTATGGTACCACACTCTAGGTTTCGATAAAACTGGTGAGGTCCATTGATGCCTGATGTTTGTTATTGCGATGGATTTGATGTGTTATCTGTCGACCGGTCCAGTGGGCGTCAAACAGGAGTTTCACTTACCGTTTGGAAGTTTCTGGACAGCATTGTTTATTACCTTTTACAACTTGCAGATGTTGTCCACAGATACTACTGCTGTATTGGAAGGCTCGGGCAGAAGCTAAGTAGAAATTAATCATGTTATTTGAGTTATTTGAGTTATTTGCGGGTCATCATCATTGCACTTCGAACATGTCCATAGGTGCTCAGATCCCCTCCTCAGCAATTCCCTCGGTGTCCAGCGACTGACGACTCCAGTTCTATGTTGGTTGATAAGTCTTCTTACACGGCCACTAAGTGTCTCATTTCTGGCTGTGCCCAACTTAACTCCCATTTCCATCATCCGAAGAAGTGACGTGGATCTGTGTTTGTCGAAGTCCTGTGCTCTTCCCACATCTCGGAGGGCATTGATGATGTCCGCCCGATACATTGGTTGCCCGTCCTCAACGACAGCGCAGCTAGCCAACCTGTCCGCCCTTTCATTTCCCCGTACTCCCGCATGTCCAGGGACATAGACAAAGGTGATCTTACGTATTTTGGATTTCTGCAACGACTCTACCCATTGCATGCGTACAGAGCCCGCCTCCACTTTTTTTTATCATGCTCATCGAATCAATCAGTATACATGCGTGGGTGTAGTCTTGTGACTCTAACCATTTGAATGCCTTGGTCACTGCCATCGCCTCCATTGTCATGCTACTCGTGGTCACGACGTATGCACCACTGTCTTCGTAGACTATTCTGCGTGCCGAGCGTGCTGTAAATGCCCATGCACTTCTTTGGTGTCATCGTACAGATCCGTCTGTATAGATGACTGCATCTTTCTCATCGGTCTTATCGCAGATGAGACCGTTGACCTCAGCATTAACCACGACCGGGTTCTGTTCCCTACTTTTCCTGTCGAGTGTGACAATACACGAGAAAGTTCCCTTGAATGACGTAGGCACCGGTATCCACTCCTCACCAACACTGATATTGGTAAGCCCACAAACCTGTTTGATGACATCTTCTGCTCGGCCCACCCATGATTTGCCTCTTTTTAACCTGTCACCTTTCTCTGTTTTGAGCACGTGGTGCAATGGGTGCTCTGTATCTGTACTAATCTTCAGGTATGCTCGTGTTCTCCAGATCTTGATTCTGTCATCCATGGTTGGAAAGTCAAGAAGATACCTCATTGCTACACAGGGAGGATAATGCGCATGGCTTCATTTTGTATTTTCTCCAGCCTATCAATTTGAGTCGAACTGACAGTAAGAAGAAGCTAAGTAGAAATCTATCGATGTAATCGTCTTGCACTTGTTTGCTAAAAAAAATCAATATCACAGAACTCCAGACACATCCATATGTGCTCCGATCGTCTCAACTGCCCATGGTATTCTCAACATTCTTCTGTAAAACAACATTTCTACAGCTTCCAGTGATTTTCTCGTTTGTTGCCTTTTGTCCATGGTTGAAAGTTCCCTGGACAGCTAAAAAGACCAATGAGAAAGTTCTCAAAGGGGCCAGCACAAAAAGGAAGCTCTTAAAAAACATCAGAAAGAAGCAATCAGCATTTTTTTGGCACATCATGAGAAGAGGAAAGTTGGAATACTTGGTTACAACTGGCAAATTAAAAGGAAAGAGAGATCGCGGACGACAAAGAGAGAAAATACTGGATAGCTTGGTGTCATGATATGGAAAACAGTCAACAACAGAACTGATACGATGAACTGTTGATAGAAGATTGTGGAAGGACATGATCGCCAAACGCCAATCTGTACGGCACATGATGATGATGACATCCATGGTTCACACCCATATGTTAAGACTGGTTCTATATAACATTTAAGAACTCTTTTTTCTTGTTTCGATTGTTAAAAATGGATTACACAGTATCTTCCTCATTTTTTGGAAAGTTGCTTTTGCCTGAGCCATTCTGCATCTCACCTCTGATGTACATCTACCGTCTTGGGTTAACATCATTCCCAGATATTTAAATTCATTTACCTGTTTTAATATTGTTCCACTTGTCTTTATTGTGCATCACAGTGATGTCTTTTTCTTTATTGCTACCATTACTTCTGTCTTTTTGCTATTAAGCCGAGTTCTTTATTTTTGCTTTCCTCCACTATAACTTCTAACATTTCTTGTAACTCATTTTCACTCTTAGCGGTTAACTGTATCATCAGCATTCCTTAGATTATTTATTTAGACAGTCAAGATAGCCGATATATATTCTCTTTAATCCATCATTTTGTGCATATGACGCAAAGAATGTGTTTGTTGTCTTGTCCACACTGACGACGGCCTGTAGTCAATAAGTTTATAATTTTGTATTATTTTCTATTTAGTAAAACTGCCAACTATAATTTTATATTAATCTTTCTACTATATTAAAAGCAGTCTTTTGTTAGTGAGGGAAATAGTTTGCAAGAACTGATATTTTATTTTAAAATGCAAAGATCGATAGATTCCCTTTTGTTTATAATGTAATCTAATTGAAAGCAACCTTTTAAAATAGAAATACAGGTGTCATTTTGCACAATCCACGTTTCACATGTCAAGATTACACAATGTAATTTGTGTGTTGAGTGTATGAAATATAACAAAAGCTTTCATTTTGTTGTCTTTATCAATCAGCAAACTGTCTGTTACAAATCTGTGTTCAAGTCAACGTTTATAATGTAGATTGCAAGAAAAGATTTTGACACCAATGAATCGTTCTTGTTCACAATAAATCCTATTACTTTACTTAATAAAGAAGTCTTCAGCGCAGCAGATTATGCAAAGTAAGGAATCTGTCTCCGGGAATCACGTCATTAGCTGGAGTTCAACATCAGTGTCCGGTGTCCTATCATTTGTCGACCAATTATCTTTCTTGGAGTCTCATTGTTATAAAATGTTTGCACAGTTCACGTATGAAACAGATTGATAGTATATGTAGGCCGCATTTACATGTACACTTCGGGTCAATTAAGTTCTGTAGAGGCCGATGTATAATCTACATTTTTCTACTTCGAGTTGGAAGATTATGGTCTGTGGATTCCTTTAGGTTCTGAGAGAATCTGTTCTTTTTGTTCTCCGTGCATTTCTATATATTCTGGCTTAGATTTCGATCTGTCACTAAAAGTCTGTGATTTAATTAATGTCTCCTTTACCTAGTTTCTACTAGTTCATATCTGGCTACATCAGAACAGATTGTGAGCCTTTGCTGCGTCACCTAGTAGGTGATTTTTGAACTGGGTCTGCTCTTATGTAACGTTTACAAAACAAAACAGTTTTTGGCTCATATCAAATCTGGATTGAGTCCCCGGGCAAGATTACTGTTCTCTCCGGGAGAATACGCCTGATGTATTACTATATAACGAAAACTGCTGTCTCCCGTGCTGTAGGTTCGTTCTACCACCGTCCTCACTGTTAACGTGAGGATAGAAGGAAACGAGTAGGCTAATAGTACATCTTTTGTAGGTTCGTTCTACCAACCGTCCTGACTGTTAACGTGAGGATAGAAGGAAACGAGTAGGCTGGTAGTACATCTTTTGTAGGTTCGTTCTACCAACCGTCCTGACTGTTAACGCGAGGATAGAAGGAAACGAGTAGGCTGGTAGTACATCTTTTGTAGGTTCGTTCTACCAACCGTCCTGACTGTTAACGCGAGGATAGAAGGAAACGAGTAGGCTGGTAGTACATCTTTTGTAGGTTCGTTCTACCAACCGTCCTGACTGTTAACGTGAGGATAGAAGGAAACGAGTAGGCTGGTAGTACATCTTTTGTAGGTTCGTTCTACCAACCGTCCTGACTGTTAACGTGAGGATAGAAGGAAACGAGTAGGATGGTAGTACATCTTTTGTAGGTTCGTTCTACCAACCGTCCTGACTGTTAACGTGAGGATAGAAGGAAACGAGTAGGCTGGTAGTACATCTTTTGTAGGTTCGTTCTACCAACCGTCCTGACTGTTAACGTGAGGATAGAAGGAAACGAGTAGGCTGGTAGTACATCTTTTGTAGGTTCGTTCTACCACCGTCCTGACTGTTAACGTGAAGATAGAAGGAAACGAGTAGGCTGGTAGTACATCTTTTGGTCAGTTGTGTAGCAGGGTTTGCCAGAAAAACATTGAACACAATTTTTTACTTTGTGGCTCCAAATTCAGGTTTACTTTTTGGGGTGATCCCGAAAACCTTCCTTTCTCTTGATGTAGTCGCAAGGAAACGAAACTTTGGAATAAAAGTTTGTACTTTCTTCTGGATGAGCTGCCGCCAACTAAGAATGATGAGTCTCCAAAGAAATGTTACAGTGCCTCCAACTCGCTGGTACCGATGTTTTTAGATATCCGGATACTTATAGAATGAACTACGTCCCTTTCCCCCACTTAGCTAACTCTCCCCGTTCTTTGTGACCATCGCTTGTTTGAGCTCATTTCTGCTTATTGGCTGTTCACACCTGACCTCTATATCTTGAACATCTTTGATGATACCAGTTGGAGGACCACAACATTTGAGTGTTTACATTATTGGTAATGGGTCACTTACTATGGCTCTGTGAAGGATTAACAATATCCAAGACTGTTTTCAGCCAGAAAGCATCGAAAAGCGTTGTGATCCAGTTTTATTATTGTTATAGTTCACATATACATTAATTACAAGTAAAATGAAGGCCAGGATTGTTTAAGCTCATCGTGTTAGAGACGACAATTAATATAATTACCAATTGATATTCTACTTCTACTTCTTTCCTTCCTCATTTGCCTTTCAGAGTCGAGGGGAGATATAATCTGCGGTATTTTGCTCTTCTGTTCCCCTCTGCTACTGTTATGTTTCCCAGTGCTTATAGTATTCCTTCGATTCATCTTTATCGTAGTTGGCTCTTAGGTCTGGTGTTCTCACAACGTTTATTGAGGGCTCGTTGTGTTGTGTTCTGATCATTCTACCCTGTCACGTGGCCAAACCATTTTATCTGTTGTTTCTTTATATATTCTATGGTGGAGGTTATTCCTAACTTTTTTTTCTCAGTTCTTCATTTCTGATCTTGTCTCTGAGGCTGTTTCCTGTCATTCGTCTAACACATTCCACCTCTGTAGAGGTTATCTTTCTTATTGTTCTTGTGTCTAGAGTCCAGGACTGGCATTGGTAGCACAAAGTTGGGATGAAGATTGTATTGTACAGTGCCCGTTTTGTCTCTAGGGTAACTTCCTTGTTTGGACAGTAGTGGTGATCGCTGTCCAATGATTTGACAAGCTTTGTTGCATCTCTTCTTCATCTTCTTCTACCTATCAGCTCCTTGGGGGCATATGTCTTCAACAAACACTTTCCAAGTCGTTCCGTTTCTTGCCATTCTTTTAAGATCATTCCATGTCTTCCCCATCATCTTCATCTCTGCTTCTATTTGTCTTCTCCAAGAATTCCTTGGTCTTCTTCTTTGTCTTTTCCCCTGGGGATTCCAAAAAGGGCCTGTTGTGTAATACTATCAGTTGGCTTCCGCAGTGTGTGTCCTATTCAGCGCCATCGTCTTCGCTGTATCTCTTTATCCACTTGTTTTTGACTGGTACATTTCCATAATTCTATGTTAGTGAATTTGTTCTGCATTTTCCACCCTGTTATTCTGCGTAAGCATCCATTAATGAAAGTCTGTATCTTCATGATTGAAATTTTGTTGTTCTCCATGTTTCACAGCCATATAATAGGACTCACTTATCATTGGAGTTGAAAATTTGTATTTTTGTATTTAACCTAATTTCTTTGGACTTCCATATGTTTCCCAGTGCAACAAAAGCTCCTCTTGCTTTTGATATCCTTATTTTGGTATCACTTTCTGTTCCTCCCTCTTTATCTATATTACTATCCAGATATATGTAAGATTGTACGTCTCGTAGAGGTATTTCTCCTAATTGTATTTGGTTATTGCCAGCTGCATTAATTCTCAAAATGTTGGTCTTATCTCTATTAATTTTCAGTCCTAGCTGTTGTGATCTTTCATCAAGTATGCTCATTTTATCCTGCATCTGTTGATGGATGTGTGATAGGAGAGCTATGTCATCATCAAAGTCTAAATCATCAAGTTGTTTGGTCAGTGACCACTGGATTCCGTTTCTGTTGTTTTGAGTTATTTTCATAATCCAATCTATGGTCAGTAGAAAGAGAAATGGAGACAGAAGGCATCCATGCCTTACTCCTGTTATTATTTCAAATGCTTCTGTAAGCTGTCCTTTATGTACCACTCTACATTTCATTCCTTCATACATTGTTTTTATCAGGTTAATAAACTGTATGGGGATTCCATAATGACTCAGCAACATCCAAAGCATTCTTCTGTCTAAACTATCAAATAAGTAAAAAAAAAAAAAAAAAGAAAAGTACCCCCGTCACGCCAAGTGGCGACGTATAGGGAATATGGTGTTAGTGACCATAAATTTTACGGACCTTCGGCACATGATTTTTGGGGTAATGTGATGTGGTCGGTATTACGCCCGTGCCGCTTTGCTTTCCCAGAAAAAAATCCGGTACCCATTTAAGGCTGGGTGAACCCGGAAGCCGTCGGTTGGGATCGAACCCTACCCCTTGTCCTTTGTAGTCCAGTTCACTAACCACTGAGCTATCGCGGCTCCCTAAACTTTCAAATGCCTTTTCGTAATCTATGAATCCAATATAAAGTGGGGACAGTTGATCTAAACTTTGTTCAGCTATTATACGTAGAGTAGTTATTTGATCAGCACATGATCTGTTCTTCCTAAAACCTGCTTGTTCATCTCTCAAATGTTTCTCTATGGCCTCTTTTAGTCTCTCCAGAATGATTCTGCTTAATATTTTTCCTGGCACTGATAGTAGCATAATTCCCCTATAATTTGTGCAATCCTGTAAACTTCCTTTCTTTGGTAGTTTGATCATATAACCTTCTTTCCAGACTTTAGGTATCTCCTCCCTCTCCCAAATTTTATCTAATAGATTATGTAACATATTGGTAGAGGTGATAATATCTACTTTGATGGTTTCTGAAGGAATTTCATCTGGTTCTGTGGCTTTACCATTTTTTAAAAGCTTAATGGCTTTCCAACCTGCACCAACAAAGCAAGAGACAGAGTAGAATGGCACTCCATAGTAGACAACCTTCGTTGCGGAGGTAGCACTCGATGATGATGGCTTTCATTATTTCTTCCTTGCTTGGTTTTCCACAGTTAACGTGTAACTCTTCTTCTGCTGGTAGTATATTTGGAGGTTTATTTGAGCCGGGTCTGTTCAAAAGTTCTTCAAAGTGCTCTTTCCTTTTTTCCATTTGTTCCATTATATTATATTTTTATTTTTATATTATTATTATTATTATAACAGAATTGATACGATGCAATGTTGAAAGAAAATTGTAGAAGGACATGATCGCCTACGCCAACCTGTATGACACGTGATGATGATACAAAATTGT
>JAVIAB010000092.1:30491815-30539315 GCA_032433765.1 Megaustenia siamemsis | reverse complement strand
CAACTCTCTCGTTGTCTGTATTCCTCCTGATTTGCCTCTTTCCGACCACGCACGCTCTTTTCTCAGTAAGGGTCTTAAGTTTATTCCTCTTCGCCACTATCTCTCTTGCGGGACGTAAGGTTGATCTCTATCGTCATCCTAACTCTTCCTCTCAGCCTCCTGATGACGAATCCTCCCGTTTCTCCTCTCCCAAATCCGACTGGACTCCTTCCGCAGGCCAATCGCAGGCTCCGGACCTCCCGGGACATCAAAGCACTCCGTCCCCCTAGACTTCGACTTTCGAATCTCAGCTCTGAGGTATACCAGGCCCTTCAGGACCTTCGCCAACCCTATGACATTGTCATCAAGCCTGCCTACAAGGGGGGCTCGGTGCTAATATGGAGAAGATCCCTCTATATTCGGGAAAGAGATAATTATCTGACTAAACATTATACCAATCCGTCTCTGGCGATGCCACTGTCTCTAATAATGCCTTGGTTTGGCAGACGATTCTTAAGTATATTCAGGAAAGACAATTTCCTGCTAGCTCGTCCCGTATAATCCTCCCTGATTATGGCTTGGGAAGACAATCTTTCTACATGCTGCCTGAGATAGATAAACACGAATCGCTCGGACGATTTATTGTCTCTTATGCCCCAAAGTACATGATTTATGACTTCCTAGACAATGTCTTTCAGTTCATAATCATGAATCTTCATTCTAATGTTAAAGACACCAATGACGCTCTGAACATCTTTGCCTCCATCACCCATTTCCCTGACCGCAACTACCGCCTCTTTTTCATGTATGTCTGCTCCTTGTACACCTCCATTCCCTACACCGACGGCCTTCGAACTCTCCAGGTTTTCCATGATAAGAGAAGCCAACCTCCTACCGCTACTTACGTCCTTCTCTGTCTAGCCAACAAGTTCTCAACCTCAACTCTTTCGAATCCGAAGACAATTTCTTCACCCAGATCAGTCGCGTGGCGATGGGCACCAAAATTGGCCCTAGTTACGCTTGTCTTTTCAATGGTTACTTTGAACACCAGATCATCCACACCTACCAGGGCCCGCTCTTCCCCTTATGTACCGTGGGTACACTGATTAATACTTACATCGGTCTGACTGACCTTTCCGAGGAGGATATCTCCCTATTCATCAAGCATATTGGACATATTCACCCGTCGATCCATATCACTTTCCACATTTCCACCTTCTATATCTCCATTCTAGATATTACAGTTTCCTTAGGCGCCTATGGTCTACTTACCTCGGTTTTCTACAAACCTACTGACTCCCATTGTTTCTTCCGCTACGACTAATCCGATTCTCTTCCCAATGGTCTTTTTTAAATCAGAGAGTGATTCACTTGTACATCGCGATACATTATATATATGCCTTCATATGTAAACGATGTAAACTGACATACATAGGCGAATCATAATGACATCACTCGAGATGCAGGCACCCCAATAGCATCCCACTTCAAATCTCAGGGCCATCAGGGTAAAGCGGATGTGCTAGTTACCGGTCTGGTGTCATGTTCTTCTGATAGCCTCTGCCGATTCACTTCAGACAATCGTTTGATCGCCCCTTCGTCCCCGCCCATCTCTCCTCTTCCTTTCTCCTCCGCTGCTACTGTTGTGGCAGCCATACCACCTGACGTGATCACCTCAGGCGGTTTTTTTTCCCTGAATCACGAGCTTTTATTTGCAGACGATCGGTCACTAATTCATGAAACAATAGAAGACCTACAAGAACACTTCAACAAACTCAACAGCGCAGGCACTAATAAATGAAACAATAGAAGACCTACAAGAACACTTAAACAAACTCAACAGCTGAGGCACTAATACATGAAACAATAGAAGACCTACAAGAACACTTAAACAAACTCAACAGCTCAGACACAAAATACAACATGAAAATCAACATCAACAAAACAGGAGTCTTGAATGTCGCCAAAAATAAACAGAACATCAACATAACTATAAAAGGCAGACAACTAAAATAAGTAGATGAATTCAAATACCTAGGAAGTTTAGTGAAAACGATAATTCACAAACAGCAGAGATAGAATCAAGATGCAACAAAGCTTGTCAAATTATTGGACAGTTATCACCACTATTGTCCAACAAGGAAATAACTCTAGAGACAAAACGAGCACTATACAATACAATCTTCATCCCAACGTTGTGCTACCAATGCCAGACCTGGACCCTAGATGCAAAAACAATAAGAAAAAAAACCTCTACAGAGATGAAATGTGTTAGACGAATGATAGGAAATAGTCTGAGAGATAAGACCAGAAATGAAGAACTGAGAAAAAAGCTAGGAATAGCCCCCGCCATGAAATATATAAAGTAACAACAGACAAAATGGTTTGGCCACGTGACAAGGTAGAAAGATCAAAACACAACACAACGAGCCTTCAGCAAACGTTGTGAGAATACTAGACCCAATGGTCGATCACGAAAAAAATTGATGGATGGAATATTAGAAGCACTGGGAAACATACCAGCAGCAGAGGTGAACAGAAGAGAAAAAAAAACGCAAATTATATCACCCCTCGACGCTGAAAGACAGATGAGGAAGGAAAGAAGAAGATGATGAATACCACGCTTCATTTATCTATAGGGTGTCTGAAGAATGTCTGATTGGTTTGTTGGCTTTCACACTCCTCATATATCTCTAGCAGTTACCTGTCCCCTATTATACATCACTTATCGCCAGGGTGTCTGGGGAATGTTTAGCTGGTTTGTTGGCTTTCACACTCCTCATGTATCTCTAGCTATTACCTGTCCTTTATTACACCTCTCTTATCGCCAGGGTGTCTGGGGAATGTTTAGCTGGTATGTTGGCTTTCACACTCCTCATGTATCTCTAGCTATTACCTGTCCCCTATTACACCTCGTTATCGCCAGGGTGTCTGAGGAATGTCTAGCTGGTTTGTTGGCTTTCATACTCCTCATGTATCTCTAGACATTATCTGTGTCACAATTTACCGCTTAACAGCTATTTCCACGTCTTGGTATCTCGTCTGACCTCTGGCCTAATCACGTGATTAATTGCCCAGTAGGTCTTTCCCCACGCGTTTAACAAATGATTTTTGCTATGAGCAGTCGGATCTTGTCAATAAGTTAAGTCTCATTATATATATTTTAACTTTCATATTTTCACATATCTTTCTATCCTCCAACATGTAGCACATCTCTCTCGTTTCATCATTTCATCTCTTACCCCTCTGCTTACTTTTCCTTGACTTACCTGTCTCGATCATCCTTGATGTTGTAGGCTTTATGTTTCATCGTTTCTTGTTGTGCTCGTTTTCTGAAGAAAGCTGCATGTACACCGAAACGTCAGTATTTTGTTGTGTTCCTTTTGTGTAAAGCTGTCACCATACCTTGTAGGAGTGTTTGTTACATCTTACCACAGGCTCATTGTTGACACCAAGGACGGAAGAGAAATCAAATGGAGATTTTTTGGTTAAAATTTAAGACAATTTTATTTTGTCTTGTCGACATAGTAATTAAAATAGAAAAGAAATTAATATTTTAAAAAAAGGAAAATTTTACTTGTAACATACAAAAAAACACGCAAAGTAAAGAAAGCACATAGACATGGTTAATTCATTAATTGCTATCTTATATCTTTAAATACTGATTTCATTTAGAAAGATGATACTTTTTAAGATTATACTACTTTTGTTATAACAAGTCAGACATTAATTAATATTTTTTGCATGCTTTAATACATATATTTTGATCGTATAAGATGTCTAATGGCCTCTTTGAACAACTGAGGCTATCGTTTGTTAAAGATGGTGACGGTGACAATCTAAATGACGATGTACACAAGGCATCAATGACTCACTGGAGGCTGCACTCAATGAAGCAGATAACGAATTCATTAAACACTCCGTTACACTCAATGAAACAGACAACGATGGCCTCAAATAATTAAAGACTCCCTACATGCTACACTCAATGAAACAGACAATGATGGCCTCAAATAATTAAAGACTCCCTACTGGCTACACTCAATGAAACAGATAACGATGGCCTCAAATAATTAAAGACTCCCTACATGCTACACTCAATGAAACAGACAATGATGGCCTCAAATAATTAAAGACTCCCTACATGCTACACTCAATGAAACAGACAATGATGGCCTCAAATAATTAAAGACTCCCTACATGCTACACTCAATGAAACAGACAACGATGGCCTCAAATAATTAAAGACTCCCTACTGGCTACACTCAATGAAACAGACAATGATGGCCTCAAATAATTAAAGACTCCCTACATGCTACACTCAATGAAACAGATAACGATGGCCTCAAATAATTAAAGACTCCCTACAGGCTACACTCAATGAAACAGATAACGATGGCCTCAAATAATTAAAGACTCCCTACAGGCTACACTCAATGAAACAGATAACGATGGCCTCAAATAATTAAAGACTCCCTACAGGCTACACTCAATGAAACAGATAACCATGGCCTCAAATAATTAAAGACTCCCTACAGGCTACACTCAATGAAACAGATAACGATGGCCTCAAATAATTAAAGACTCCCTACTGGCTACACTCAATGAAACAGACAACGATGGCCTCAAATAATTAAAGACTCCCTACAGGCTACACTCAATGAAACAGACAATGATGGCCTCAAATAATTAAAGACTCCCTACAGGCTACACTCAATGAAACAGACAATGATGGCCTCAAATAATTAAAGACTCCCTACAGGCTACACTCAATGAAACAGATAACGATGGCCTCAAATAATTAAAGACTCCCTACAGGCTACACTCAATGAAACAGATAACGATGGCCTCAAATAATTAAAGACTCCCTACAGGCTACACTCAATGAAACAGACAACGATGGCCTCAAATAATTAAAGACTCCCTACAGGCTACACTCAATGAAACAGACAACGATGGCCTCAAATAATTAAAGACTCCCTACAGGCTACACTCAATGAAACAGACAATGATGGCCTCAAATAATTAAAGACTCCCTACAGGGTACACTCAATGAAACAGATAACGATGGCCTCAAATAATTAAAGACTCCCTACAGGCTACACTCAATGAAACAGATAACGATGGCCTCAAATAATTAAAGACTCCCTACAGGCTACACTCAATGAAACAGATAACGATGGCCTCAAATAATTAAAGACTCCCTACAGGCTACACTCAATGAAACAGATAACGATGGCCTCAAATAATTAAAGACTCCCTACTGGCTACACTCAATGAAACAGAAAACGATGGCCTCAAATAATTAAAGACTCCCTACTGGCTACACTCAATGAAACAGACAATGATGGCCTCAAATAATTAAAGACTCCCTACTGGCTACACTCAATGAAACAGACAACGATGGCCTCAAATAATTAAAGACTCCCTACAGGCTACACTCAATGAAACAGACAACGATGGCCTCAAATAATTAAAGACTCCCTACAGGCTACACTCAATGAAACAGACAATGATGGCCTCAAATAATTAAAGACTCCCTACTGGCTACACTCAATGAAACAGACAATGATGGCCTCAAATAATTAAAGACTCCCTACTGGCTACACTCAATGAAACAGACAATGATGGCCTCAAATAATTAAAGACTCCCTACTGGCTACACTCAATGAAACAGACAATGATGGCCTCAAATAATTAAAGACTCCCTACTGGCTACACTCAATGAAACAGACAATGATGGCCTCAAATAATTAAAGACTCCCTACTGGCTACACTCAATGAACCAGATACATATTTGTTACCATGTGCGATAGATGAGTTCTCTTGTGTCCACTAAAGTAGAATGAACGTAAAGATTAAACCAATAAAGAAGAAATGCAAGAATGTGGCTGGACAAAGATTGATTGTGTCAATCTTCTTCTTCTTCCTCTTTTCTCTTTTCACTGATACCTAAAAGGTGTCGTGGTTTATATCATTTGTCGTTCTTGTGCTGCTCGAATTGTCTGAATTAGTGATTTTCCTTTGTTGTTACATGTCTCTGTCACTGCATCTATCCATCTTCGTCTGGGTCTTCCTCTTGGTCTTTTTCCATGCATTTTCGAGAAGAACGCCCTTGATGGTGATTGGTAAGGATTCATTCTGACCAGGTGGCCAAACCATTTAAGTTGTTGTTCTATATATTCTTGGCAGGGTTTTGTTCCAACTATTTTTCTTATGGTTTCATTTGGTATTCTATCTCTTCTTGTGTTGTTGGTTACTTTTCTCAAGCAACGCATCTCACATGTATTGATCTTTCATATTGTGTCAATAGCAAACACTAATAGCCATGTTTCCTTCAGCGTAATATCAAGGCTATAGTAGCAGAAATCAGCATTTTTCTAAAGATGACAGCGGTAACTCTTGCAACTGTAATAAGAAATAAAAACAAATAGTTGTGAAAGCATATCCCAAAGTAACAACTTCATTGAAGGAGTATGACTTTAGTTTCAGTGGACTGAGTTGCTAAATATATTTTTTTTATCCCGTCTTAAATTTCTTGCGCGTTGCAACATAATTTCATATTTTTGGAAACATTTATTGCAACACTTCATTTCAAAGTTGTGTACCAATGTCTGTCTTGGACCCTAGATGCAAAAACAATAAGAAAAATAACCACTTCTGACCTTTTCATTTGATTTTCAGCGTCAATTGGAGATATAATTTGTGGTCTTTTGCTCTTCTGTTTGCTTCTGCTGTTATTGTTTCCTAGTGTTTCTAATATTCTATCGATCCATCTTTTTCATGGTCGGTCCTTGGGTCTGTTGTTTTCGCAACGTTGAGGACTCGCTGCGTTGTGTTTTGACCTTTCTCCCTTGTCACGTGGCCAAATCATTTTATCCGTTGTTTCTTTATATATATATATATATATATATATATATATATATATATATATATATATATATCCTCTGGCTGGGGTTATTCCTAACGTTGTTTTCAGTTCTTCATTTCTGACCTTATCTCTCAGACTGTTTCCCGCCATTCGTCTAACACACTTCATCTCAGAAGAGATTATTTTTTCTTTTTGTTCTTGCATCTATGGTCCAGGTCTGGCATTGGTAGCACAAAGTTGGATGAAGATTGTATTGTAGAGTGTCCGTTTTGCCTTTTGCGTTATTTCCTTGTTGGACAATAATAGTCATAGCTTTCCAATGATTTGCCAAGTTTTGTTGCATCTTGAGTCTATTTCTGCTGTTTGTGAATTGTCCTTTGTCACTTGACCTTCGTAGGTGTTTTAATTCCTCTACTTGTTTTAGTTGTCTGCCGTCTGTCTATATTTGTGTTGATGTTCTGTTTCTCTTTTGCGATATTCATGACATCTGTTTTATTGATTTTCATGTTGTACTTGGTGCCTGTTTTGTTGAGTCTATTTAAGTGTTCTCGTAGGTCTTCTATTCTTCGATGTATTAATGCCTGACCGTCTGCAGAAAGAAGCTCATTTATCTCCTCTGTCTTTTATGGGTTGGCTAACTTGCATATATAGTCCATGTATGTAATAAACAGTAGGGGGGGGGGGGGAATAGTGCACACCCCTGTCTTATACCTGATCTAACTTCAAAGTGGTCTGTATAGCCTGCTACCGTTCTGACCCTGCAACTGCTGTTGATGTAGAGACTTTTAATTAGGTTGGTTAAATGTTGGTTTACTCCATATGTTGTTAGTATCTCTCATAGTTGTTCTCTATTTACTTGGTCGAATGCTTTTTCCTGATTAATGAAAGCTATGAACAAATTCTAATTGTGTTCTGTCGTCTTTTTTGCTTTCTGTTTTAAGATGAATAGAGTGTCGGTACATCCTCTGTTTTTTTGGAACCCCATTTAAAAATCGTTCAACTGTAGTTCTGTTATTGGTATCAGGCTTTTTTCCACAATTTTGTCCTATAACTTTCTTATATGGCTGAGAAGCGATATACTGCTATATTAATTGCAGTCTCTCTTGCTACCTTTCTTCTTTCCATATTGGTGCGATGATTGCCAGTTGCCAGTCTTCTGGGGTTTTGTTGGCGCCATACTGCATTGAATATTATGTGCAGCCATGTAACTCCTGTTTCTGCTGCTATTATTTCTTCTTCCTCTTCGTCTTCTTCTTCTGCGATCATGGCTCATTAGAATAGAACTGCGGGCTCTATTATCAGGTCAGCTTAATTTCTTTCTTTCATATTTGATCACCTCTTCGATTTCCTCCTTCCTGGTGTTGGGTTCAGTGTTTGTGCATTCTTGCGTGGTTTTTGTTTTGTTATTGGTAGTTGTTGTCATGTTTAATAGGTCTTTAAAGTATTCTTACCATCTCTGTTGTATATGTTGGTTATTTAAAATTTGTTGTTGTCTTTGTCATTTATGAGCTCAGTAGAATCTTGGTTTTATTTTTTTTCGCTCTTGCTGTTTTTACTGATTTATAAAAAATCTCTTGCGGCTGCCATGAAGTTCTTGCTCATATTTTGTCCGAATTCTGTCCATTTTTTTTTGCTCAGCTTCTTTGATCAAAGTTTTAACTTTTTTTCCGATCTGAGGCATATTTTTCATATTCATTCTTCTTGGATCGTATCCCCTCCAATTTTTAATCAGTTTCTTCTTTTCTTTAGTTGCTTCTCTGAGTGTACGTTCTACAGTAACAACCATCAAGATGAAATGTGTTAGAGGAATGACAGGAAACAGCCTGAGAGATAAGATCAGAAATGAAGAACTGAGAAAAACACTAGGAACATCCCCGCCATAGAATATATAAAGAAACAACAGATAAAATGGTTTGGCCACGTAACAAGATAGAATGATCGAAACACGACGCAACGAGCCTTCAATAAACATTGCGAGAACACCTGATCCAAGGAAAGCCACGAAAAAGAAGGATTGGCGGAATATTAGAAACATTAAGAAACATAACAACAGCAAAGGCAAACAGAAGAGCAAAAGAAATCAAATTAAATGTCCCTTCGTCGCCGAAAGGCAAAGCAGGAAGGAAAGAATAAGAACAAGATTGATTTCATAGCGACATTCTTTAAAGTGAGAGGCACTAACAGCAGGCATCAGCTCCCTCGCCGAGTTTGAGCAGCTCGCCCAGAACAGAGTCGCGTACACAGTGTAGGTCCTGTACAAGGTCTGACAGTTGAAAGATCGTTGGAATCAAAGAGAATGTCTGCCCTATTTGCTGTCTTCGGCTCGAAAGGACAATAGATAAGTAGATTTGTTAAGGAGAAAATCATTATGAAATTGAAGTGATTAACGTGACAAAGGCTTTGCGTCTAATGGTTTGTACAGTTCATATCGATTTAGAAGGGTAGCCAAGGACTCCACTTCTAATCAGCACAGCTTTTGCAAGGGCACTGCTCAGTGCGTTCTCTCTCTCTCTCTCTCTCTCTCTCTCTGTATACATTTCCTTCTATGACTAAAGGTCAAGTACCCATTAACTGGATTTACTAGATGACGTGTATAGAAATAGAAAATTGTGGGCACAGATAAACTTGATTTTAAAAAAAAGAAAGAAAAAGAGACTGGTGTATATCTATTGTTATAGCTGTGTGTCAATGCTTTTAAAATTAAACAACTCTAAATGATGAGTTCTATAATCGCGTTAAATATCTAGAAAGTAAAGACACCAGTAACTTACCATAGTGTAGAAGGTACAAGTTAAGTGCCTACATCAGTTACTTTAGTTAGTTTCATTAATAATAGATAACTTTATTTGAATCAGGTCCCAGTTAGTGTAAAAGATACAAGTAGGAGAGATTAACTTGGTATAACTGTGTACTTCTTTCTCACACTGACTCCATAAACAATAAACGAATATTTTTTTAAAGCATTTATGACTGAGCACATAAGAAATCCAACATACTATCATATTATAGCATGTTTTTTGAAGGAATGAAGCAAAATTGTGCTTGAATTATAAATCGTTTAATAGCGACAAAATGAGAATAAGATGGAAAATGTAATAAACTCAGCACAAAGGACTGTGTCATAATGGTTTCCAGGTCGTATAAGTGTACACTGCATACAACTCGTAATACACCTAAATTGTAGTTCGTAGCAACAGCTGTGTTAATAGTACTGTAGTCGTAGTATTAGCTGTTTTATTAGTAACGATAGTCATAGCAATAATAGTAGTGGCAGTTGTAAGAGCAGTAAAAATATTAATAGTAGTGGTAGAAATAGCAGAAGTGGATGAAATAGTAATAGCATTCACAGTGATTATATTAGCAGCAGTGGCATGATTCTAGTTGCAGCAATGGCAGTGATTACAGTAGCAGCAGTGGCAATGATTCTAGTTGCAGCAATGGCAGTGATTACAGTAGCAGCAGTGGCAGTTATTATAGTAGCAGCAGTGGCAGTGATTATAGTTACAGCAATGGCAGTGATTATAGTAGCAGCAGTGGCAATGATTCTCGTTGCAGCAATGGCAGTGATTATAGTAGCAGCAGTGGCAATGATTCTAGTTGCAGCAATGGCAGTGATTACAGTAGCAGCAGTGGCAATGATTCTAGTTGCAGCAATGGCAGTGATTACAGTAGCAGTAGTGGCAGTTATTATAGTAGTAGCAGTGGCAGTGATTATAGTTACAGCAATGGCAGTGATTATAGTAGCAGCAGTGGCAATGATTCTCGTTGCAGCAATGGCAGTGATTATAGTAGCAGCAGTGGCTGTGATTATAGTTGCAGCAGTGGAAGTGATTATAGTAGCAGCAGTGGCTGTGATTACAGTAGCAGCAGTGGCAGTTATTATAGTAGCAGCAGTGGCTGTGATTATAGTAGCAGCAATGGCAGTGATTATAGTAGCAGCAGTGGCAGTGATTATAGTAGCAGCAGTGGCAGTGATTATAGTTGCAGCAATGGCAAGCAGTGATTATAGTTGCAGCAGTGGCAGTGATTATAGTAGCAGTAGTGGCAGTGATTATAGTAGCAGCAGTGGCAGTGATTATAGTAGCAGCAGTGGCAGTGATTATAGTAGCAGCAGTGGCAGTGATTATAGTTGCAGCAATGGCAAGCAGTAATTATAGTTGCAGCAGTGGCAGTGATTATAGTAGCAGTAGTGGCAGTGATTATAGTTGCAGCAGTGGCAGTGATTATAGTAGCAGTAGTGTCAGTGATTATAGTAGCAGCAGTGGCTGTGATTATAGTAGCAGCAGTGGCAGTGATTATAGTAGCAGCAGTGGCAGTGATTATAGTAGCAGCAGTGGCAGTGATTATAGTTGCAGCAATGGCAAGCAGTGATTATAGTTGCAGCAGTGGCAGTGATTATAGTAGCAGTAGTGGCAGTGATTATAGTAGCAGCAGTGGCCAAGACATATAGTAGCAGTAGTGGCAGTGATTATAGTAGCAGCAGTGGCTGTGATTATAGTAGCAGTAGTGGCAGTGATTATAGTAGCAGCAGTGGCAGTGATTATAGTAGCAGCAGTGGCAGTGATTATAGTAGCAGCAGTGGCTGTGATTATAGTTGCAGTAGTGGCAGTGATTATAGTAGCAGCTGTGGCTGTGATTATAGTAGCAGCAGTGGCAGTGGTTATAGTTGCAGTAGTGGCAGTGATTATAGTAGCAGCAATGGCAGTGATTATATTAGCAGCAGTTGCAGTGATTATAGTAGCAGCAGTGGCAGTGATTATAGTAGCAGCTGTGGCAGTGATTATAGTAGCAGCAGTGGCAGTGATTATAGTAGCAGTAGTGGCAGTGGTTATAGTAGCAGCTGTAGCAGCAATTATAGTAGCAGTAGTGGCATTGATTATAGTAGCAACAGTTGCATTGATTATAGTCGCAGCTGTGGCAGCGATTATAGTAGCAGTAGTGGCAGTGATTATAGTAGAAACAGTGGCAGTGATTATAGAAGCAGTAGTGGCAGCGATTGTAGTAGCGATAGTGGCAATGATTATAGTAGCAGTAGTGGCAGTGATTATAATAGAAACAATGTCCGTGATTATAGTAGAAACAGTGGCAGGGATTATAGTAGCCGCAGTGACAGTGATTACAGTAGCAACAGTGGCAGTGATTATAGTAGCAGTAGTGACAGTGATTATAGTAGCAGCTGTGACAGTGATATATAGTAGCAGTAGTTGCGGTGATTACAGTAGAAATAGTGACAGTGATTATAGTAGCAGCAGTGCCAGTGATATATAGTAGCAAAGGTCTGCGGTGAATATAGTAGAAACAGTGGCAGTGATTATAGTAGCAGCAGTGGCAGTGATTATAGTAGCAGTAGTGGCAAAGATATATAGTAGCAGCAGTGGCAGTGATTATAGTAGCAGCAGTGGTAGTCATATATAGTAGCAATAGTGGCAGTAATTATAGTAGCAGTAGTGACAGTGATAACAGTAGCAGTAGTGGCAGTGATTATAGTAGCAGCAGTGGCAGTGATTATAGTAGCAGTTGTGACAGTGATAATAGTCGCAGTAGTGGCAGTGATTATAGTAGCAGCAGTGGCAGTGATATATAGTAGAAACAGTGGCAGTGATTATAGTAGCAATAGTGGCAGTGGTTATAGTAGCGGTAGTGGCAGTCATATATAGTAGCAGTAGTGGCAGTGATTGTAGTAGCAGCAATAGCAGTGATATATAGTAGCAGCAGTGGCAGTGATTATAGTAGCAGCAGTGGCAGTGATTATAGTAGCAGCAGTGGCAGTGATTATAGTAGCAGTAGTGGCAGCGATATATAGTAGCAGTAGTTGCAGTGATTATAGTAGTCGCAGTGGCAGTGATTGTAGTAGCAGTAGTGGCAGTGATTATAGTAGCAGCAGTGGCAGTGATTATAGTAGCAGCAGTGGCAGTGATTATAGTAGCAGTAGTAGCAGTGATTACAGTAGCAGTAGTGTCAGTGATATATAGTTGCAGTAGTGGCAGTGATTATAGTAGCGGCAGTGGCAGTGATTATAGTAGCAGCAGTGGCAGTGATTACAGTAGCAGTAGTGGCAGTGATTATAGTAGCAGCAGTGGCAGTGATTGTAGTAGCAGCAATGGCAGTGATTATAGTAGCAGCAGTGGCAGTGATTATAGTAGCAGCAGTGGCAGTGATTATAGTAGCAGCAGTGGCAGTGATTATAGTAGCAATAGTGGCAGTGATTATAGTAGCAGCAGTGGCCAAGACATATAGTAGCAGTAGTGGCAGTGATTGTAGTAGCAGCAATGGCAGTGATTATAGTAGCAGTAGTGGCAGTGATTATAGTAGCAGCAGTGGCAGTGATTATAGTAGCAGCAGTGGCAGTGATTATAGTAGCAGCAGTGGCTGTGATTATAGTTGCAGTAGTGGCAGTGATTATAGTAGCAGCTGTGGCTGTGATTATAGTAGCAGCAGTGGCAGTGGTTATAGTTGCAGTAGTGGCAGTGATTATAGTAGCAGCAATGGCAGTGATTATATTAGCAGCAGTTGCTGTGATTATAGTAGCAGCAGTGGCAGTGATTATAGTAGCAGCTGTGGCAGTGATTATAGTAGCAGCAGTGGCAGTGATTATAGTAGCAGTAGTGGCAGTGGTTATAGTAGCAGCTGTAGCAGCAATTATAGTAGCAGTAGTGGCATTGATTATAGTAGCAACAGTTGCATTGATTATAGTCGCAGCTGTGGCAGCGATTATAGTAGCAGTAGTGGCAGTGATTATAGTAGAAACAGTGGCAGTGATTATAGAAGCAGTAGTGGCAGCGATTGTAGTAGCGATAGTGGCAATGATTATAGTAGCAGTAGTGGCAGTGATTATAATAGAAACAGTGTCCGTGATTATAGTAGAAACAGTGGCAGGGATTATAGTAGCCGCAGTGACAGTGATTACAGTAGCAACAGTGGCAGTGATTATAGTAGCAGTAGTGACAGTGATTATAGTAGCAGCTGTGACAGTGATATATAGTAGCAGTAGTTGCGGTGATTACAGTAGAAATAGTGACAGTGATTATAGTAGCAGCAGTGCCAGTGATATATAGTAGCAAAGGTCTGCGGTGAATATAGTAGAAACAGTGGCAGTGATTATAGTAGCAGCAGTGGCAGTGATTATAGTAGCAGTAGTGGCAAAGATATATAGTAGCAGCAGTGGCAGTGATTATAGTAGCAGCAGTGGTAGTCATATATAGTAGCAATAGTGGCAGTAATTATAGTAGCAGTAGTGACAGTGATAACAGTAGCAGTAGTGGCAGTGATTATAGTAGCAGCAGTGGCAGTGATTATAGTAGCAGTTGTGACAGTGATAATAGTCGCAGTAGTGGCAGTGATTATAGTAGCAGCAGTGGCAGTGATATATAGTAGAAACAGTGGCAGTGATTATAGTAGCAATAGTGGCAGTGGTTATAGTAGCGGTAGTGGCAGTCATATATAGTAGCAGTAGTGGCAGTGATTGTAGTAGCAGCAATAGCAGTGATATATAGTAGCAGCAGTGGCAGTGATTATAGTAGCAGCAGTGGCAGTGATTATAGTAGCAGCAGTGGCAGTGATTATAGTAGCAGTAGTGGCAGCGATATATAGTAGCAGTAGTTGCAGTGATTATAGTAGTCGCAGTGGCAGTGATTGTAGTAGCAGTAGTGGCAGTGATTATAGTAGCAGCAGTGGCAGTGATTATAGTAGCAGCAGTGGCAGTGATTATAGTAGCAGTAGTAGCAGTGATTACAGTAGCAGTAGTGTCAGTGATATATAGTTGCAGTAGTGGCAGTGATTATAGTAGCGGCAGTGGCAGTGATTATAGTAGCAGCAGTGGCAGTGATTACAGTAGCAGTAGTGGCAGTGATTATAGTAGCAGCAGTGGCAGTGATTATAGTAGCAGCAATGGCAGTGATTATAGTAGCAGCAGTGGCAGTGATTATAGTAGCAGCAGTGGCAGTGATTATAGTAGCAGCAGTGGCAGTGATTATAGTAGCAATAGTGGCAGTGATTATAGTAGCGGTAGTGGCAGTGATATATAGTAGCAGTAGTGGCAGTGATTGTAGTAGCAGCAATGGCAGTGATTATAGTAGCAGTAGTGGCAGTGATTATAGTAGCAGCAGTATCAGTGTTTATAGTCGCAGAAGTTCCAGATATTATAGTAGCATTAGTTGCAGCGATATATAGTAGCAGTAGTGGCAGTGATTATAGTAGCAGCTGTTACAGTGATATATAGTAGCAGTAGTTGCTGTGATTATAGTAGAAATAGTGACAGTGATTATAGTAGCAGCAGTGCCAGTGATATATAGTAGCAAAGGTCTACTGTGAATATAGTAGAAACAGTGGCAGTGATTATAGTAGGAGCAGTGGCAGTGATTATAGTAGCAGTAGTGGCAAAGATATATAGTAGCAGCAGTGGCAGTGATTATAGTAGCAGCAGTGGTAGTCATATATAGTAGCAATAGTGGCAGTAATTATAGTAGCAGTAGTGACAGTGATAACAGTAGCAGTAGGGGCAGTGATTATAGTAGCAGCAGTGGCAGTGATTATAGTAGCAGTTGTGACAGTGATTATAGTCGCAGTAGTGGCAGTGATTATAGTAGCAGCAATGGCAGTGATATATATTAGAAGCAGTGGCAGTGATTATAGTAGCAATAGTGGCAGTGATTATAGTAGCGGTAGTGGCAGTGATATATAGTAGCAGTAGTGGCAGTGATTGTAGTAGCAGCAATAGCAGTGATATATAGTTGCAGCAGTGGCAGTGATTATAGTAGCAGTAGTGGCAGTGATTATAGTAGCAGCAGTGGCAGTGAGTATAGTAGCAGCAGTGGCAGTGATTATAGTAGCAGCAGTGGCAGTGATTATAGTAGCAGTACTGGCAGCGATATATAGTAGCAGTAGTGGCAGTGAATATAGTAGTAGCAGTGGCAGTGATTGTAGTAGCAGTAGTCGCATTGATTATAGTAGCAGCAGTGGCAGTGATTATAGTAGCAGCAGTGGCAATGATTATAGTAGCAGTAGTGCCAGTGATTACAGTAGCAGTAGTGTCAGTGATATATAGTTGCAGTAGTGGCAGTGATTATAGTAGCGGTAGTGGCAGTGATTATAGTAGCAGCAGTGACAGTGATTACAGTAGCAGTAGTGGCAGTGATTATAGTAGCAGCAGTGGCAGTGATTATAGTAGCAGCAATGGCAGTGATTATAGTAGCAGCAGTGGCAGTGATTATAGTAGCAGCAGTGGCCAAGACATATAGTAGCATTAGTGGCAGTGATTATAGTAGCAGCAGTGACAGCGATTACAGTAGCAGCACTGGCAGTGATTATAGTAGCAGTAGTAGCAGTGATTATAGTAGCAGTAGTGACAGTAATTATAGTAGCAGTATTGGCAGTGATATATAGTAGCAGCAGTGGCAGTAATTATAGTAGCAGTAGTGGCAGTGATAACAGTAGCAGTAGTGGCAGTGATTATAGTAGCAGCAGTGGCAGTGATTATAGTAGCAGTTGTGACAGTGATTATAGTCGCAGTAGTGGCAGTGATTATAGTAGCAGCAGTGGCAGTGATATATAGTAGCAGCAGTGGCAGTGATTATAGTAGCAGCAGTGGCAGTGATTATAGTAGCAGTTGTGACAGTGATTATAGTCGCAGTAGTGGCAGTGATTATAGTAGCAGCAATGGCAGTGATATATATTAGAAGCAGTGGCAGTGATTATAGTAGCAATAGTGGCAGTGATTATAGTAGCGGTAGTGGCAGTGATATATAGTAGCAGTAGTGGCAGTGATTGTAGTAGCAGCAATAGCAGTGATATATAGTTGCAGCAGTGGCAGTGATTATAGTAGCAGTAGTGGCAGTGATTATAGTAGCAGCAGTGGCAGTGAGTATAGTAGCAGCAGTGGCAGTGATTATAGTAGCAGCAGTGGCAGTGATTATAGTAGCAGCAATGGCAGTGATTATAGTAGCAGTAGTGCCAGTGATTACAGTAGCAGTAGTGTCAGTGATATATATTTGCAGTAGTGGCAGTGATTATAGTAGCGGTAGTGGCAGTGATTATAGTAGCAGCAGTGACAGTGATTACAGTAGCAGTAGTGGCAGTGATTATAGTAGCAGCAGTGGCAGTGATTATAGTAGCAGCAATGGCAGTGATTATAGTAGCAGCAGTGGCAGTGATTATAGTAGCAGCAGTGGCCAAGACATATAGTAGCAGTAGTGGCAGTGATTATAGTAGCAGCAGTGACAGCGATTACAGTAGCAGCACTGGCAGTGATTATAGTAGCAGTAGTAGCAGTGATTATAGTAGCAGTAGTGACAGTAATTATAGTAGCAGTATTGGCAGTGATATATAGTAGCAGCAGTGGCAGTGATTATAGTAGCAGCAGTGGTAGTGATATATAGTAGCAATAGTGGCAGTAATTATAGTAGCAGTAGTGGCAGTGATAACAGTAGCAGTAGTGGCAGTGATTATAGTAGCAGCAGTGGCAGTGATTATAGTAGCAGTTGTGACAGTGATTATAGTCGCAGTAGTGGCAGTGATTATAGTAGCAGCAGTGGCAGTGATATATAGTAGCAGCAGTGGCAGTGATTATAGTAGCAATAGTGGCAGTGATTATAGTAGCGGTAGTGGCAGTGATATATATTAGCAGTAGTGGCAGTGATTATAGTAGCAGCAGTGGCAGTGATTATAGTAGCAGTAGTGGCAGTGGTTATAGTAGCAGTAGTGGCAGTAATTATAGTAGCAGTAGTGGCAATGATTATAGTAGCAGCAGTGGCAGTGATTATATTAGCAGCACTGGCAGTGATTATAGTAGCAGTAGTGGCAGTGATTATAGTAGCAGCAGTGGCAATGATTATAGTAGCAGCAGTGGCCATGATATATAGTAGCAGTAGTGGCAGTGATTATAGTAGCAGCAGTGACAGCGATTACAGTAGCACCATTGGCAGCGATTAGAGTCGCAGAAGTTCCAGTGATTATAGCCGCAGCAGTAAATAATTTGTCAAGGGTTTTTTTCAAGCCGGAACTGTTGAGAATGCGCGATTCGATAAACTTTCAGACCTGCAATGACCACTGAACTTCATAACTTACTGGCTGCTTTTAATTTACATTTTATGATTGTTATATATATATAATTTTATAATAAAATTAAATATATTTGATAAATATTTTATATAGAACAACAACAACTTAAATGGTTTGGCCACCTGGTCAGAAGGAATTCTTACTAATCACCATTAAGGGTGTTCTTCTCGAGAATGCATTAAAAAAGACCAAGAGGACAGGGCCGTCTTTACACCATTTTGGGCCCCTGGGCATAGAAATAGTGTTGGGCCCCTGGGCAAAGAAAGAGTGCTCCCCCCCCCCCCCCCAGGAGTAAAAAATAAATGGTTGATAATATAAAAAATGATGTATTATTTATTTTATTGTCACTAATTTCAACAAAATTGTTGTTAAAACATGCTGTACAGCTTCAACAATAATCAACATTAAACATGAAAAACAGAGAAAAGAGATTTTATTTGCATGTTTTAAAGTATTACACATGATATTTACAAAAACAAAAAATTTACACACAAAAACAGATATTTATATATGTTTTTTTAAATAATAAGCACCATAACATATTACATCTATTACACAAGGTCAAACAAGGTATTAAAATTCGTAATGGAATAAAAATACTTAGATTAGAAACATTTCAGTACGGTACTTTATTATAACAAGCGTTTGCGACATTTCTTTTCAGAAAATTGTTTTATTATCGGCTTGAAGTCAATGGTCTTCATGATGTCATGTAAATGTCAGTTGATCTATGTGTGAGATGTCTGGAGTAGAATCTACACTCATTGAATAATACTTGGACTCTTTCACTTCTTCAAGAATAGTACCAAGAACCTGTTGTCCCATTAAATCAATAAATTCCTCACAAATATTGGCAGATAAATATGACGTATTTCCTTTTCCAGGATTTCCATACATTTTGAGATGTTCCTCCAGGAAAGGATCAAATTCACTCAGTAACTCTAGTATACCTAAATAGTTACCATTATTTGCTGATCCAATAATCTGATTTCGCCACGAAATGGCAAACCTCTGGAAGAAAACGAATTACAGAAACCAAACGTGTCAACACTTTATGCCATTATTCCTGCTCTGAGCGATGTTGCTTAAGTAATACAGAATCCACACTTCCAGTTTCTGTATGCCTTATCAAGTATTCCGTCATGCACTTTCTATGTTCTTCTCCATGTTCATGTTCTACAATAACATGACTATGCTTCCAGTTATTGAACCCCGATGTAGCAAAATAATATTCTTTCTTGGACAACAGGCGGCATGCAAAGCAATACAAACGACCTTGGGATGGTGAATAGAGTGCCCATTCACGTTTTACAAACTCTCCATTACGTAGTTCACGTTTGAGCACATTGTCAGTTAAATACCTTGCCGTCATATTCTGTACGCCAGCTGTTTTATACAATCTGCGTGAGTTTGAAAAGTTACTATCATGGTTCTGACATGATGAGGGCCCACTGCGAATCCAGTAATCTATTGTGTTAGTGTCATTAATATTCCATAGCCAGGGAAAAAAAAACTTGGACATTCAAATTAATGAGGGGCCCCCCGGCACGGCTTATAGACATAGAGGGCCGGAGAGAGAGTTGGAAGTAATTGATAAACTTAAATGGCCCGTTCGCATATAAATACAAAATTATGAGATTTTTATAAAATAATACTAAATTTTATACGGGTTTTCCGAAACCGTACAACATATTCGCATGGGGCCCCTATGAACGTGGGCCCCCGGGCAAATGTCCAAAGGGCCTATGGGTTAAGACGGCCCTGCAAGAGGAAGACCCAGAAGAAGATGGATAAATGCAGTGACAGAGACATGTGACAACAAAGGAAAATCACTAATTCAGACAGTTCGAGCAACTCAAGAACGACAAATGATATAACCACGACACCTTTTCGGTACCAGTTAGAAAAGAAAGAAAGAAATATAAATATCTATTTGGTAACTTTAAGGACACCAACGCTTTAAGGCTGGGTATATTACGATTTTTTTAGTTTTTTTTTTATGGAACAGGGGTGATATAGTTTCACAAACTCGTTGTGAAGAAAACCTCTAATATTAGAAGTAGTAGTGAAAGTAACAGTAGTAGAAGTATTAATAGTAGGAGTGGTAGTAGTGGTGGTGGTGGTGGCTGTCATAGTAGTAGTAGTACTAGAAGTAGTAGTAGTAGAAGTAGTAGTAGTAGTAGTAGTGAAAGTATCTGTTGCAACAATAGTGGAAGTAATAATAGTAGGAGTGGTGGTGGTGGTGGTGCTGGATGTGATAGTAGTAGCAGTAGTAGTAGTAGTAGTAGTAGTAGTAGAAGTAGTACTAGTAGTAGTGAAAGTAATGGCAGTAATTGTTGTAGCAGTAGTGGAAGTAATAATAGTAGGAGTGATATTTGTTGTGGCGGTTGTGGCTGTGGTAGTAGTTAAGGTGACCATTCGTCCCGGATTGTCCGGGACAGTCCTGGAATTTGACATTTTTTTAACCTTTGTCCCGGATTAGCTGCCGTACCGGTTTTGTCCCGATTTTGGCATATTTTTTAGCTTTTGTCCCGGATTTGATAAAAAATAATTTGGGACACAAACGTTTACCAATTTTGCCATTTTGGTATACGGCGTACATTTCTTCAATTAAAAAAAATATTATTTCGTTGCTGTGTAGACAATTTTGTTTAATATCAAAACAGTAGAATGCGCTCCTAGTTTTAAATCTCGTATATATTCGTTGTGTTAGTAACTTTCACTTTCACTTTCGCAAAAAATGGCACCGAAGCGTAATTGTAGTTTTAATCAAGATTTACAAAAGGAATACCCTTTTATAAAAAAGTCTACATCGTCATCAGACTTCACTGTAAGATGTAATATATGTTCATCCGGGTTTACTATTAACCATAGTGGACGTGGTGATATTAAGAGCCACATAAATAGTGATAAACATAAGAGAGCCGTCGCTACTGCTGCATCAAGCTCGTCGTTGACAAATTTTTTTCGAGCTGAACAGGCTGGTGCCAAAGAAGAACAGTTAGCTGCTACAGAAGGTACCTTTGCATATCATACAGTGATGCACAATCACACGTTTAGATCTATGAACTGCACATCAAAATTGCTTCAGGTAACTTTAGAACCAAAATTTGCTTGTGCACGTACGAAAACAGAAGCTATTATTCGGAATCTGTTCACACCCCATGCTCTAAACGAGTTGAGATGTGACCTAGAAAACGTAACATTTATCTCCATACTGACAGATGCCTCCAACCACAAAGAAATCAAGATTTTTCCTTTGCTTGTCAAGATACTTTGATCGCAATAAGGGACTGAAAGTTAAAATATTAGAGTTGAA
Organism: Megaustenia siamemsis; assembly: GCA_032433765.1. Taxonomy (NCBI): domain Eukaryota; kingdom Metazoa; phylum Mollusca; class Gastropoda; order Stylommatophora; family Ariophantidae; genus Megaustenia; species Megaustenia siamemsis. Next base: position 30,518,091 of record JAVIAB010000092.1, on the reverse strand, counting down.
GTCATTGCCGGGTGAAACAAGTGATATAGTAAGTAGTTTTCTTATTGACTGTCTAGCTGAAAATGGTTTAGAACTGAAAGTAGTTGGATTATGTGCAGACAACACAAATTCTAATTTTGGGGGCGCTGAAAGAAAAGGACAGAACAATGTTTTCACAAAACTGAAAGAAAACCTTGGACATAGTTTGATAGGTGTTGGGTGTGCTTGCCATATTTTCCACAACACTGTTCGAGCAGCTGCAGACGTATTGCCTGTTGATGTTGAAATGACTATTGCAAAAATTTATCTGTACTTCAAATCATACACAGTTAGAGTTGAAAGTCTCAAGGAGTTTTGTTAGTTTGTCGACACAGACTTCCAGATGATTTTAGGTTATGCACAAACTAGGTGGCTTGCGCTCTTGCCTGCTGTTGAGAGGGTTCTTTACATGTTCCTGCCTCTAAAATCATATTTTCAATCTCAAGACAGATGCCCAGTTTTTATACAGGAATTCTTTGAAAACCCACTGTCTGAGGCATGGCTTATTTTGGTTCACAGTCAGGCATCCTCTTTCCACGAAGCAGTGCAGAAAGTAGAGGGACAGATGGTCACTGTATTTGAAGTCATTGACAACATCAATAGGTTGAAAGCTATCTTGGAGTCCAAGCTGGAAGACGGCTTCTTGCCATCAAGAGTTCAGATAATCCTTAAAAAGCTGGAAATGGAAGGATTTCCACGTGATGATGTGAAAAAGTTTAACGCCAGCGTTTCTTCATTTTATGAAACAGCTTTAAGTTATTTGAAGAAATGGGCTGCAAATAATTTTCAAAACCTAGAGTCTTACAGCTGGGTAATGCTGAACAGAACACCAAATTGGGAAGATATTGAGAAGTCTTCATCATTGGTGAGTCAAACAGTGCCTTCAGTCGACTTTCCAGAAAATGAAATGTATGACGAATATGTCTACATGAAACAGTTCGTTACTTCACAAAAAATTAGTGAGTGGAGTCTTAATAAAACATTACCAGGGCAGCGTTGGGTTGAACTAGCTTCCCACTTCAGAAACAATCATGTGCCCGTTTCACATATTCTGAAGTTGGCAGAGTTCTTTTTGTGTCTACCTGGAACAAATGCTGCAATAGAACGAGTGTTTTCTCTGATGAACAGTTTGTGGACAAATGATAAAACACAACTAGGTGTTGAAACTTTAAAAGCCATGTTGATCACCAAAGTGAACTATGAAGGAACATGTGTCGAATTTTATAAGATGCTGCATACAAAGAAGGACATTTTACAGAAAATTCACTCATCTGAAAAGTACAGCATCTCTGTTTCACCTTCAATTTAAGTGAGTATCACTGTTTTCTTTTATCTCCTGATTATCTGATAGCGTATTGTACGTAGGATTTTTTTTTTTACATTGTTTTAAAATGTATGTATTATTCACTTGAAAATGACAGCAAGAAGAAATGTAATTTTATTTGTGGAAAATTGAAGCAAAATTATTCCGTCTCGGAATGGGATTTCAAAAATATGGTCACCTTATAGTATTAGAAGTAGTGAAAGTAATTGTTGTAATTGTTATAGCAGTAGTGGAAGTAATAATAGTAGGAGTGGTAGTAGCAGTGCTGGTTGTTGTTATGGTGGTAGTAGTAGTGATAGTAGTAGTAGTAGTGGTGGTGGTTGTTGTTATTGTAGTGGTATTAGCATTGGTGGTGGTTGTGTTAGTAGTAGTAGTGGTGGTGGTTGTGGTAGTAGTAATAGTAGTAGTGGTTGTGGTGGTGATTGTGCTAGTAGAAGTAGTGGTAGTAGTGGTGGTTGTGTTGTAGTAGTAGAAATATTAGTAGTAGTAGTGGTGGGGGTCATTATGATAGTAGTGGTAGTAGTGGTGATTGTGGCAGTAGTAGTAGTGGTGGTGGTGGTGGTGATTGTAAAAATAGTAGTAGTGGTGGTGGTGATTGTGATAGTAATAGTAGTAGTGGTGGTGATTGTGATAAAAGTAGTAGTGGTGGTGGTGATTGTGATAGAAATAGTAGTAGTGGTAGTGAGTGTGATAGTAATAGTAGTAGTGGTGGTGGTGGTGATTGTGATAGTGATAGTAGTAGTGGTGGTGATTGTGATAATAGTAGTAATGGTGGTGGTGGTGATTGTGATATTAATAGTAGTAGTGGTAGTGGTGGTGATTGTGATAGTGATAGTAGTAGTGGTGGTGATTGTGATAATAGTAGTAATGGTGGTGGTGGTGATTGTGATAGTAATAGTAGTAGTGGTGGTCATTGTGATAATAGTAGTAGTGGTGGTGGTGATTGTGATAGTAATAGTAGTATTAGTGGTGATTGTGATAATAGTAGTTGTGGTGGTGGTGGTGATTGTGATAGGAATAGTAGTAGTGGTGGTGATTGTGATAATAGTAGTAGTGGTGGTGGTTGTGATAGTAGTAGTAGTAGTGGTGGTTGTGGTGGTTGTGATAATAGTAGTAGCGGTGGTTGTGATAGTAGTAGTAGTGGTAATTGTAATAGTAGTAGTAGTGGTGCTGGTTGTGATAGTGGTAGTGGTGGTTGTGGTGGTTGTGATAATAGTAGTAGTGGTGGTGATTGTGATAATAATAGTAGTGGTGGTGGTGATTGTGATAGTAATAGTAGTAGTGGTGGTGGTGGTGATTGTGATAGTAATAGTAGTAGTGGTGGTGATTGTGATAATAGTAGTAGTGGTGGTGGTTGTAGTAGTAATAGAAGTGGTGGTGGTGATAGTTTTAGCAGTAGTGGTGATTGTGATTGTAGTAGTAGTGTTGGTGATTGTGATAGTAGTAGTAGTAGTGGTGGTTGTGGTGGTTGTGATAATAGTAGTAGTGGTGGTTGTGATAGTAGTAGTAGTGGTAATTGTAATAGTAGTAGTAGTGGTGTTGGTTGTGATAGTTGTAGTGGTGGTTGTGGTGGTTGTGATAATAGTAGTAGTGGTGGTGGTGATAGTAGTAGTAGTGGCAATTGTGATAGTAGTAGTAGTGTTGGTGGTTCTGATAGTGATAGTAGTGGTGGTTGTGATTGTGATAGTAGTAGTAGTGGTGGTTGTGGTGGTTGTGATAGTGGTAGTGGTGGTTGTGGTGGTTGTGATAGTAGTAGTGGTGGTTGTGGTGGTTGTGATAGTAGTAGTGGTAATTGTGATAGTAGTAGTAGTGGTAATTGTGATAGTAGTAGTAGTGGTGGTTGTGATAGTAGTAGTAGTGGTGGTTGTGATTGTGATAGTAGTAGTAGTGGTGGTTGTGATTGTGATAGTAGTGGTAATTATGATAGTAGTAGTGTTGGTGGTTGTGATAGTAGTAGTGTTGGTGGTTGTGATAGTAGTAGTAGTGGTGGTTGTGATTGTGATAGTAGTAGTAGTGGTGGTTGTGGTGTTTGTGATAGTAGTAGTAGTGGTAATTGTGATAGTATTAGTAGTGTTGGTGGTTGTGATAGTGGTAGTAGTGGTAATTGTGATAGTAGTAGTAGTGGTGGTTGTGATAATAGTAGTAGTGTTGGTTGTGATTGTGATAGTAGTAGTAGTGTTGGTGGTTGTGATAGTAGTAGTAGTGGTAATTTTATAGTAGTAGTAGTGGTGGTTGTGATAGTAGTATTAGTGGTGGTTGTGATTGTGATAGTAGTAGTAGTGGTGGTTGTGATTGTGATAGTAGTGGTGGTAGTGGTTGTGATTGTTATAATAGTTGTAGTAGTGGTTGTGATAGTAGTAGTAGTGGTGGTAATTGTGATAGTAGTAGTAGTAGTGGTGTTTGTGATAGTGGTAGTAGTGGTAATTGTGATATTAGTAGTGTAGGTGGTTGTGATAGTAGTAGTAGTGGTGGTTGTGATTGTGATAGTAGTAGTAGTGTTGGTTGTGGTGGTTGTGATAATAGTTGTAGTGGTGGTTGTGATAGTATTAGTAGTGGTAATTGTGATAGTAGTAGTAGTGTTGGTGGTTGTGATAGTGGTAGTGGTGGTGGTGATTGTGATAGTAGTAGTGATGATTGTGATAGTAGTAGTAGTAGTGGTGGTGGTTGTGATAGTAGTAGAGGTGGTGGTGGTCGTGGTTGTAGTAGTAGTGGTGGTGGTGGTGGTTGTGGTGGTTCTGATAATAGTAATAGGGCGGTGGTTGTGGTAGTAGTAGTAGTGGTGGTGGTTGTAGTAGTAGTAGAAGTGGTGGTGGTGATAGTTTTAGCAGTAGTGGTGATTGTGATAGTAGTAGTAGTGTTGGTGATTGTGATAGTAGTAGTAGTAGTGGTGGTTGTGGTGGTTGTGATAATAGTAGTAGTGGTGGTTGTGATAGTAGTAGTAGTGGTAATTGTAATAGTAGTAGTAGTGGTGGTGGTTGTGATAGTTGTAGTGGTGGTTGTGGTGGTTGTGATAATAGTAGTAGTGGTGGTGGTGATAGTAGTAGTAGTGGCAATTGTGATAGTAGTAGTAGTGTTGGTGGTTGTGATAGTGGTAGTAGTGGTGGTTGTGATTGTGATAGTAGTAGTAGTGGTGGTTGTGGTGGTTGTGATAGTGGTAGTGGTGGTTGTGGTGGTTGTGATAGTAGTAGTGGTGGTTGTGGTGGTTGTGATAGTAGTAGTGGTAATTGTGATAGTAGTAGTAGTGGTAATTGTGATAGTAGTAGTAGTGGTGGTTGTGATAGTAGTAGTAGTGGTGGTTGTGATTGTGATAGTAGTAGTAGTGGTGGTTGTGAATATGATAGTAGTAGTAGTGGTGGTTGTGGTGGTTGTGATAATAGTTGTAGTAGTGGTTGTGTTAGTAGTAGTAGTGGTAATTATGATAGTAGTAGTGTTGGTGGTTGTGATAGTAGTAGTGTTGGTGGTTGTGATAGTAGTAGTAGTGGTGGTTGTGATTGTGATAGTAGTAGTAGTGGTGGTTGTGGTGTTTGTGATAGTAGTAGTAGTGGTAATTGTGATAGTATTAGTAGTGTTGGTGGTTGTGATAGTGGTAGTAGTGGTAATTGTGATAGTAGTAGTAGTGGTGGTTGTGATAATAGTAGTAGTGTTGGTTGTGATTGTGATAGTAGTAGTAGTGTTGGTGGTTGTGATAGTAGTAGTAGTGGTAATTGTGATAGTAGTAGTAGTGGTGGTTGTGATAGTAGTATTAGTGGTGGTTGTGATTGTGATAGTAGTAGTAGTGGTGGTTGTGATTGTGATAGTAGTGGTGGTGGTGGTTGTGATTGTTATAATAGTTGTAGTAGTGGTTGTGATAGTAGTAGTAGTGGTAATTGTGATAGTAGTAGTAGTGTTGGTGGTTGTGATAGTGGTAGTAGTGGTAATTGTGTATTAGTAGTGTTGGTGGTTGTGATAGTAGTAGTAGTGGTGGTTGTGATTGTGATAGTAGTAGTAGTGTTGGTTGTGGTGGTTGTGATAATAGTTGTAGTGGTGGTTGTGATAGTATTAGTAGTGGTAATTGTGATAGTAGTAGTAGTGTTGGTGGTTGTGATAGTGGTAGTGGTGGTGGTGATTGTGATAGTAGTAGTGATGATTGTGATAGTAGTAGTAGTGGTGGTGGTTGTGATAGTAGTAGAGGTGGTGGTGGTCGTGGTTGTAGTAGTAGTGGTGGTGGTGGTCGTGGTTGTAGTAGTAGTAGTGGTGGTGGTGGTTGTGGTGGTTCTGATAATAGTAATAGGGCGGTGGTTGTGGTAGTAGTAGTAGTGGTGGTGGTTGTTATAGTAGTAGTAGTGGTGGTGGTGGTTGTGATAGTATTAGAAGTGGTGGTGATGATGTTTGTGATAGTTATAGTAGTAGTGGTGATTGTGATAGTAGTAGGAGTGGTGATTGTGATAGTAGTAGTAGTTGTGATGGTTGTGATGGTTGTGGTAGTAGTAGTAGTAATGGTGGTGGTTGTGGTACTAGTGTAGTAGTAGTGGTAGTAATAGTGGTGGTAGTTATGGTAGTAGTAGTGGTGGTAGTTATAGTAGAAGTAGTAGTTGTGGTGGTAGTAGTAGTAGTGGTGGTTGTTGTGGTAGTATTAGTAGTGGTGGTGATTGTGGTAGTAGTAGTAGTGGTGGTGGTTGTGGTAGTAGTAGTAGTGGTTGTGGTAGTATTAGTAGTGGTGGTGATTGTGGTAGTAGTAGTAGTGGTGGTGGTTGTGGTAGTAGTAGTAGTGGTTGTGGTAGTAGTAGTAGTGGTGGTGGTTGTGGTAGTAGCAGTAGTTGTAGTGGTGGTGATGGTGGTTGTGATAGTAGTTATAGTGGTGGTGGTTGTGGTAGTAGCAGTAGTTGTAGTGGTGGTGATGGTGGTTGTGATAGTAGTTATAGTGGTGGTGGTTGTGGTAGTAGTAGTAGTAGTAGTAGTAGCAAAGATAGTAGTAGTAGTAGTGGTGGTATATGCGATAGTAGTAGTAGTGGAAGTAGCAACAGCATTAATAGTTGTGGTGATAGTAGAAGCAGTAGCAGTAGTAGTAGTAATAGTGGAAGTAATAGTAGTAGTAATGGTTGTGGTGATAGTAAGGGTGGTGCATAGTGTAGTAGTAGTGGTAGTAGTAGTGGTGGGGATATTGGGGATGGTAGTGTTGATAGCAGTGGTGGTGTTGGTAGTAGTGGTCTTGGTGGTGGCAGTAGTAGTAGCAATAATAATAGCAGCGGTATAGTAGCAGTTGTTGTAGTAGTAATAATGTATAGTAAAGTACAGTACAAGACCTGGAAGTTATTAAGATTCACATAAGGCAAGAATATGATGTTATTCGATAAGTACAAGCATATTTATTTATATCTCTTTTATCTGTCCTCAGTGTGGACTACTCGTGTTGAATATCACCTGTTGGTTGCCAGTTACTGTCAGTGATATCATCCTGGACATGACGCTACTTCACATGAAGCCAGAGGCTGCCAATGAACTGGAGTCCTCCCACGTACTTCAGGCTGTGAAATTCTTTTTCGCGGTCCTTGCTTTGTGCTCGATGTCCATCAGCGCTTTAATCATGTTCTGTCTGAACGACCGCATGAGCTCGGTTCTGCAAGTGCTCAACTCTTGCTGTCCAAAGTGCAACCGAAATATTGTCCAGCCTATCATGTCTAGAGCAACCAACAATAGCAACATGTTTGCAACCAACTTTGAGCTAAATGTAAGCGCGTCTTGTGTATTCTACAATCAAGAAGCGTTGATTCAGATACTCTCCAACATATCGCAGTTAGAATTGTCTACAGTAACTACTCCAACCAACTATCAATCACATCTATAGTCAAGGAAAAAGGTGGACATATGTCTGTAAAGTTATAAATAAGAAGAAATATCAACAGAATCACAAAGCAAGCCTTCAGATTGAAATAACAGGGAAAAAGACAGAAAATTTTGTCTCATGAGAGATTAAGATCACTGAAACAGATATCTATCTGATTGGGTAATAATTACTAAATTGTTTCTTTTGTTTAATTTTAGAAAAATATTATTATGGGGGAAGTAATGCTTCAATATTGTATGTATCGATCATCTTGGGCAAGTAATACTTTCATATTGTATGTATCGATCATCTTGGGGGAAGTAATACTTTCATATTGTATGTATCGATCATCTTGGGGGAAGTAATACTTTCATATTGTATGTATCGATCATCTTGGGGCAAGTAATACTTTCATATTGTATGTATTGATCATCTTGGGGGAAGTAATACTTTCATATTGTATGTATCCATCATCTATACCAAATAATCTTTCATCTCAGCATGATGAACTTATCACAATAAATCGAATGCGCGATTTTTTAAATTTCATATCAAGCATTTCATTAAATAAAAATAGCAATCCTCGTGTCCAATCTTCTTTGGTCGTTCTCTCAATATACACATTATATTTTTCGAATTATTTTGTTTCTTCTGTATTGGGCTCTTCCAGCACATTGATTTTATTGTTGTTGCATTTCATTATTACATCGTATGCACTAATAATAACAATTTTATTGAATTCTAACATTACATTCATTGATAATAATAATGTTGCAAATGTTACCTTACCTTTACCGTTATTACATTCATTAATAATAATAATGTTATTTATTCTGTCATTTCGTGTGTCGTTTATGTATATTTTATTGGTGTATTATGCATTGTTAATAACTGTATGACGATATGTTAATATCTTAAGCACCATTGATAACTGTTGTATTCATTATTATTGTTGGCTTTGAGTTGCCGGACAGATATTTCTCTAGTAACGACATTTAATAGGTCACATCCTGAAACGGAAAAATTGATTTTACCGACCAACCTGAGGCACTATTATAGTACATGAATATGTCAAGCTGGTGCAGTTGAATGCAGTGACTTTAGAACAATAAGCCTAATGAGCCAACACAAATTTTACTAAAAGTTATACAAGGAAGGATTCAGAATAAAATCAATACTGAATTAGATGAGCAGCAATTTGGATTTAGGAAAAATTGCGGGATAAATAAGAGCCATATTCTGCATGAGAACATTAATCGAAAAGTACACAGAAGTAAACAAACTATATGCCTGCTTCATAGACTACACCAAAGCTTTTGATAGAGTACCCCAGGGGTGGCCAAATGGCGGCCCGCGGGCCGGATCCGGCCCGCCAGCCTAGTTTCTTGGCCCGCGAAGCTCCACGGACTTACTTCATTTTTTACCCCTAATAGCGGATTTCTCCTGGTTTTAATCCGTGTCGGAGTTAACTCTTCTATCGTTCAAGAATACACAATTTGAAAATCTCTGTCAATTTCTCGCAACAGCTAGATTGGCAACATAATTTCAAATAACACACACACACACACACACACACACACACACACACACACACACACACACGCACGCACGCACGCACGCACGCACGCACGCACGCACACACACACACACACACTGCACAACTAATGGTGCCGACAATATTCAAAGTCTTTGCTTCGAGTTGGTACCGCAAAGTTGCTTTATTGTCAGTGCGGTGATAGCGTTAGATCTTTGGCTCAACATTTGTCGTCTGGACTTGTGGTGGCTCTTTCATTTCGCGTATAAGGGTTAATGAGGTTGGGAGGGACAGGGGTGAGGGGACTTCGTAGCTCTAATTCTGTCTTTGAAGTTACATTCAAAATGTTTCACTGTTCGCCTTCATTCCCTTTGATCCCATCGTCTTGTCTTGTCCATAAAATGACTGCAACGTGTTTATTTGGTCACAATCTTTTGATTTCATTGTCAAACACAAGTCTGTGTATAACTGTCAAATCTGGACTTATTTTCGATAGTGGACCAACATTCTGTGACTTTTAACTTTGATGTGAGATTTTGTATTAAATCATGTTAAAACGTAGAAAAGTTGATTGTGAAAATCGCATATTTAAACCTGAATGGGAATTAGATTATTTGTTCATCTTCAATAAGGATAGTAAACCTCAGTGCTTAATTTGCGTTCAAGTGTTAGCCGTTTTGAAGGAATATAATTTAAAACGGCACTATGCCACACATCATCAAAACATGTATGAGAAACATAGCATTGAAGCTAGGAAGCTTTTGGTTGAACAGCTGAAGACAAAGTTGAATCAACAGCAAAGTATGTATACAAAGGGCAATAAAATTAAAGAGTCATCGATCATTGCATCATATACAGTTACCTATGAGCTTGCAAAATCTAAAAAACCTTTACTGACGGAAATTTTGTGAAGAAATGTGCGATTCAAATGGCAAAGGCATTCGGTCAAGAAAAAATAGCCAAAGAATTTGAATCTGTGCCTCTTTCAAAACAAACTGTAGCCAGACGAACAGAAGACATCAGTCTGCAACTGTCTCAAAGTTTAAAATCTTGTATTGAAAACTGCTCATATTTTTCGCTCGCGATTGATGAAAGTACTGACATCACTGACACTTGCCAGCTTCTTATTTTTGTTAAAGTTATCCAGGAGGATTTTACTGTTATTGAAGAATTGTTGAAAGTTTGCTCTTTGCATGACACTTGTAGAGGGACAGACATATTTTCTGCAGTTCATAGTGCCGTAGATGAAGTAGGTGGTTTTGGAAAGTTGTCTGCAGTGTGTACTGATGGTTGCAAAGCTTTTATTGGTTCAAATACTGGTTTTGTTGGACTTCTAAAGCAAAACAAAATTAACGTACCTACATTGCATTGCATAATTCATCAAGAGGCCCTTTGTGCAAAGTCCATAAATGTAAAAGACACCATGGCTACTGTTGTGAAAATAACAAATTTGATAAGAGGAGGACACCAGTCTTTAAATCACAGGAAGTTTTTATCATTTTTAGAGGAAGTAGATTCTAGCTACGGTGATCTCCTGCTTTATACAGAAGTAAGATGGCTTAGTCGAGGGAAATGTTTAATAATATTTTTTGAACTGAAGAATGACATTTATGACTTTCTGCGAGAGAACTTACCATGCTCCATTGATCTTCAACATGCACTCAAAGACATTAATTTCCTTCATAATCTGGCATATCTCACAGACATCACACAACATTTGAACATATTGAATTTGCAGCTACAAGGGGAAAAGCAAACCATTTTTCAATTGATGGGATATGTTGATGGTTTAAAAAGAAGCTGAATCTATTTAGACTTTTTTTGCAAAAAAATGATCTGTTCCATTTTTCAAGTTGTAAGCAGTTGTTGTCAGAGATAGAAAGTGCAAACTTCAGTAAGTACGCAGCTGACATTGAACATTTGATTTGTGAATTTGATCGACGATTTCAAGATTTTGAAATGTTTCGTCCGCAAACGGAACTTTTAATAACCCAATTAAGTGCACAGTGGAGTGCCAGCCATCAGATCTTCAACTAGAGTTGTGTGACCTTCAGTGTGACCCCTTCCTCAGTACTGTAAAGGCATTAGGAGCTGACTTCTGGAAATTGCTACCAAATGAACGTTACCCGTGTCTGAGAAAATGGGCACTAAAGATGTGCTCTATATTCGGCAGCACATATCTCTGCGAGACAACATTCTCTTCCATGAAGTTAATTAAATCTAAGACCAGGAACAGAATGACCGATTCGACATTGTCCCATACTCTCCGAATCGCCACGTCAAAAATGGAAGTGGACTTCAAATCTCTGGTGGAAAGCTGTGACAAGTCACAATCGTCGCACTGAGACATTAAAGGTAATTTTAAAATGAATAATTAATGGATTTGTTACAAATCAAATATGTAGTCAAAGTGCAAGCATTATTTATATATTACTATATCGCATAGGTCCCTACTGTCATTTTTGACGATATTCTTAAGTGTGGCCCGCGGGTCTTGGCCTTGGCTTTAATCCGGCCCTCGGGCAACCTCAAGTTGGCTCACCACTGGAGTACACCATAAACAACTTATAAAATGCCTAAAAGAGATACATCTAGATGGCATGGACATACGACTAATATAGTAGGAGAAGGACAGGCATGCATCCTATCACAAGCTTGTTCAATCTATACACTGAGCAAATCTTCAAAAACATCATAGAGATGCCAGGCCTACAAATTAATGGAAAGATAATCAATAACCTAAGATATGCTCACAATACTGTACTACTAGTAGACAATCCTAAAGATCTACAACAATTACTTAATGAAATAAACACGACAAGCAAAAAATATGGACAGATATGAATATCGAAAAGACTAAAACTATGATCATAAACAAAGAAAATACTCAAAACCCACAAGTGGATATCAAAATTGAGGGAATAGACCTGGAGACAGTTCAGAACTACAACTGCCTTGGACATACTATAACCAGTGATGGAAAATGTACAACTGAAATAAACAAAAGAATAGGAATGGCAAAAAGTAATGTTAATGTCATGAAGGACATACTAACATCAAAACAAATAACACCACGGCTATAACTTAGAATAGCAAAATGTTAAATCTTCTCAATATTCCTATATGATGCAGAAACATGGACATTAGACAAGAAAACAGAACAGAGAATTGAAGCTTTTGAAATGTGGATATATAGAAGAATAGGTAGAATTGGATGGAAGGAAAAGAAAATAAACGATGAAGTCTTACAACAACCAACAATGAAAAGACAACTACTAAGCACAATTCAAATAAGACAAATGCGATTTTTGGGGCATGCTAAAAGACTCAACAGCCTACTAAAAGTAATCCTGGGGGGATGGGGGAGGGGGAAATACAAGGTAAAAGAGGCAGACCAAGACTAACATGGACGAGTAACATCAAAAGATGGACAAATCAGCCTATGACAATCTGCACCATTAAAGCAAGAGACAAAGCAGAATGGTACTGCATGGTAGCCAAAATTCATTGTGGAGACGGCAATCGGTGATGATGATTAAAGATTTATAATTGTTTAGATTCATTTAGCCATTAGTTTATATATAATTAACAAAGATTATTTCCATATAAAAACAGAAGAATCCCATGGGTAGTTTCTTCTTCTTGCCTTCTTCATTTGCCATTTAGCGTCGAGGCGAGATATAATTTGCGGTCTTTTGTTCATCTGTTGGCCTCTGCTGCTGACAGGTTTTCTAGTGTTTCTAATTTTGTATCAATCCATCTTTATCGCGGTTGGTTCTCGGAATGATGGTATGTTGTTATCGGAACGTTGGCTCGTTAGTAGTATACAAGGGTCCATTTGACCCGTATTTAGGCGCTAAATTAACAAAGATATATAGTAGGCGCGCGGCGCGCCTAATGTACCGTAGCGCAGGGGGAGTTGACCGTGACATTTCGTGGCCGGATGTTGACCGCTAGTCCAGGTGCTCCGTATTTTAAAAATTCGAATTATTTAAAAAAAACAGTCTCCATCTGATTTCGAACACGGGTCTACGGCGTGCCAGGCCAGACACTTACCACTATGCTACAGGCGATCACAGAATTAGAGGCTGAATGAGACAGGTGAAGCGTGAGGCTTTTGTTGGTACCTGACAGCTAGCTAGTAGTAGAGAAAGATTGATCCGCATTTAGGCGCTAAAAACAAAAGATATATAGGGCGGCACGCGGCGTGCATAAACCGGGCGGCGCAGGGGAGTTAACCATGACATTTCGTGTCGGGATGCCTGGTGACCGCTCGTTGACCTCTCAACCTCTCGGCGCCATGGGCGGGGTGAGCTCTCGTAGTGGGGGACCTGTTATGATCAAAGACCCTATTTCTCTGTGAAATTTCTCACTTGGGTAACTTAAGCTGGTCTAGCCGTCTAACAGAGAGACAGTAAATTAATGTACTTTTGATATTCTATTACTGTTGTGCTTTTTTTTTGTAGTGGTTGTAGTAATAGTAGTAGTAGTTAAAGTCGTTATTGAAGTTGTACAACTAGTGTGACTTGTATTTTGTAGAGTTATAACAGACAAGTGGGGGCTATGCCTTTTTTTTCATGTATAGTAGAGAGATGGTAGAGTCTTATAGTTATTTTTATGCATGACAACTTTAATGTATCTATAAAATTCATTTTGAAATTAATGGAAACATACAACTTACTCAGGGCTTGGCCAACTAACAGCAACGGTCTTGCTAATATATTTAACCCGTGGAAACATCAGCATCATGAGACTTATTAATGTCCAAATTGACCGCTTGTTCATAACACGGAGACGACAGCGATGATGACTTTAACGGGTACACAATCAAAGATCCCGTGGGTTTTGTTTTAGTCGATGACAACTTTTGAAATAGTAGCTGACAACTTTGTATTAGCAGATGACAGCTTTCAATGACTGTTTACATGCTATGTCATTGTAGCAGTCATGTATGTCATGTCGATGTAGTAGACACGTATGTCATGTCATTGTAACAGTCATGTCAATGTAACAGTTATTTCGTTGTAATAGTCATCTCGTTGTAACAGTCACGGGTGTCATGTCGTTTTATCAGATACGTATGGTATGTCGTTGTAACAGTCATTTCGTTGTAATAGTCATCTCGTTGTAACAGACACGTATGTCATGTCGTTTTATCAGAGACGTATGATATGTCGTTGTAACAGACATGTCGTTGTATCAGTCATATCGATGTAGTAGACACGTATGTCATGTCATTGTAACAGTCATGTCAATGTAACAGTCATGTCAATGTAACAGTCATTTCGTTGTAATAGTCATCTCGTTGTAACAGTCACGTATGTCATGTCGTTTTATCAGACACGTATGGTATGTCGTTGTAACAGACATGTCGTTGTATCAGGCATGTCGATGTAGTAGACACGTATGTCATGTCATTGTAACAGGCATGTCAATGTAACAGTCATTTCGTTGTAATAGTCATCTCGTTGTGACAGTCATGTATGTCATGTCGTTTTATCAGAGACGTATGGTATGTCGTTGTAACAGACATGTCGTTGTATCAGTCATGTCGATGTAGTAGACACGTATGTCATATCATTGTAACAGTCATGTCAATGTAACAGTCATTTCGTTGTAATAGTCATCTCTTTTAACAGACACGTATGTCATGTGGTTTTATCAGACACATATGGTATGTCGTTGTAACAGACATGTCGTTGTATCAGTCATGTCTATGTAGTAGACACGTATGTCATGTCATTGTAACAGGCATGTCAATGTAACAGTCATGTCAATGTAACAGTCATTTCGTTGTAATAGTCATCTCGTTGTAACAGGCACGTATGTCATGTCGTTTTATCAGAGACGTATGGTATGTCGTTGTAACAGACATGTCGTTGTATCAGTCATGTCGATGTAGTAGACACGTATGTCATGTCATTGTAACAGTCATGTCAATGTAACAGTCATTTCGTTGTAATAGTCATCTCGTTGTAACAGACATGTATGTCATGTCGTTTTATCAGTGACGTATGGTATGTCGTTGTAACAGACATCGTTGTATCAGTCATGTCGATGTAGTAGACACGTATGGCATGTCATTGTAAGAGGCATGTCAATGTAACAGTCATGTCAATGTAACAGTCATTTCGTTGTAATAGTCATCTCGTTGTAACAGTCACGTATGTCATGTCGTTTTATCAGAGACGTATGGTATGTCGTTGTAACAGACATGTCGTTGTATCATTCATGTCGATGTAGTAGACACGTATGTCATGTCATTGTAACTGTCATGTCAATGTAACATTCATTTCGTTGTAATAGTCATCTCGTTGTAACAGACATGTATGTCATGTCGTTTATCAGTGACGTATGGTATGTCGTTGTAACAGACATGTCGTTGTATCAGTCATGTCGATGTAGTAGACACGTATGGCATGTCATTGTAAGAGGCATGTCAATGTAACAGTCATGTCAATGTAACAGTCATTTCGTTGTAATAGTCATCTCGTTGTGACAGTCACGTATGGCATGTCGTTTTATCAGAGACGTATGGTATGTCGTTGTAACAGACATGTCGTTGTATCATTCATGTCGATGTAGTAGACACGTATGTCATGTCATTGTAACAGTCATGTCAATGTAACAGTCATTTCGTTGTAATAGTCATCTCGATGTAACAGACACGTATGTCATGTCATTGTAACAGTCATGTCAATGTAACAGTAATTTCATTGTAATAGTCATCTCGTTGTAACAGTCACGTATGTCATGTCGTTTTATCAGAGACGTATGGTGTGTCGTTGTAACAGACATGTCGTTGTATCAGTCATGTCGATGTAGTAGACACGTATGTCATGTCGTTGTAACAGACACGTATGGTATGTCGTTGTAACAGACATGTCATTGTATCAGGCATGTCGATGTAGTAGACACGTATGTCATGTCATTGTAACAGTCATGTCAATGTAACAGTCATGACAATGTAACAGTCATTTCTTTGTAATAGTCATCTCGTTGTAACAGTCACGTATGTTATGTCGTTTGTCAGAGACGTATGGTATGACGTTGTAACAGACATGTCGTTGTATCAGGCATGCCGATGTAGTAGACACGTATGTCATGTCATTGTAACAGTCATGTCAATGTAACAGTCATTTCGTTGTAATAGTCATCTCGTTGTAACAGTCACGTATGTCATGTCGTTTTATCAGACACGTATGGTATGTCGTTGTAACAGACATGTCGTTGTATCAGTCATGTCGATGTTGTAGACACGTATGTCATGTCATTGTAACAGTCATGTCAATGTAACAGTCATTTCGTTGTAATAGTCATCTCGTTGTAACAGACATGTATGTCATGTTGTTTTATCAGTGACGTATGGTATGTCGTTGTAACAGACATGTCGTTATATCAGTCAGGTCGATGTAGTAGACACGTATGTCATGTCATTGTAACAGTAACATTGTAACGCACGCACGCACGCACGCACGCACGCACGCACGCACACACACACACACTGCACAACTAATGGTGCCGACAATATTCAAAGTCTTGCTTCGAGTTGGTACCGCAAAGTTGCTTTATTGTCAGTGCGGTGATAGCGTCAGATCTTTGGCTCAACATTTGTCGTCTGGACTTGTGGTGGCTCTTTCATTTCGCGGTAAGGGGTTAATGAGGTTGGGAGGGACAGGGGTGAGGGGACTTCGTAGCTCTAATCTGTCTTTGAAGTTACATTCAAAATGTTTCACTGTTCGCCTTCATTCCTTTGATCCCATCGTCTTGTCTTGTCCATAAAATGACTGCAACGTGTTTATTTGGTCACAATCTTTTGATTTCATTGTCAAACACAAGTCTGTGTATAACTGTCAAATCTGGACTTATTTTCGATAGTGGACAACATTCTGTGACTTTTAACTTTGATGTGAGATTTTGTATTAAATCATGTTAAAACGTAGAAAAAGTTGATTGTGAAAATCGCATATTAAACCTGAATGGGAATTAGATTATTTGTTCATCTTCAATAAGGATAGTAAACCTCAGTGCTTAATTTGCGTTCAAGTGTTAGCCGTTTTGAAGGAATATAATTTAAAACGGCACTATGCCACACATCATCAAAACATGTATGAGAAACATAGCATTGAAGCTAGGAAGCTTTTGGTTGAACAGCTGAAGACAAAGTTGAATCAACAGCAAAGTATGTATACAAAGGGCAATAAAATTAAAGAGTCATCGATCATTGCATCATATACAGTTACCTATGAGCTTGCAAAATCTAAAAAACCCTTTACTGACGGAAATTTTGTGAAGAAATGTGCGATTCAAATGGCAAAGGCATTCGGTCAAGAAAAAATAGCCAAAGAATTTGAATCTGTGCCTCTTTCAAAACAAACTGTAGCCAGACGAACAGAAGACATCAGTCTGCAACTGTCTCAAAGTTTAAAATCTTGTATTGAAAACTGCTCATATTTTTCGCTCGCGATTGATGAAAGTACTGACATCACTGACACTTGCCAGCTTCTTATTTTTGTTAAAGTTATCCAGGAGGATTTTACTGTTATTGAAGAATGTTGAAAGTTTGCTCTTTGCATGACACTTGTAGAGGGACAGACATATTTTCTGCAGTTCATAGTGCCGTAGATGAAGTAGGTGGTTTTGGAAAGTTGTCTGCAGTGTGTACTGATGGTTGCAAAGCTTTTATTGGTTCAAATACTGGTTTTGTTGGACTTCTAAAGCAAACAAAATTAACGTACCTACATTGCATTGCATAATTCATCAAGAGGCCTTTGTGCAAAGTCCATAAATGTAAAAGACACATGGCTACTGTGTGAAAATAACAAATTTGATAAGAGGAGGACACCAGTCTTTAAATCACAGGAAGTTTTTATCATTTTTAGAGGAAGTAGATTCTAGCTACGGTGATCTCCTGCTTTATACAGAAGTAAGATGGCTTAGTCGAGGGAAATGTTTAATAATATTTTTTGAACTGAAGAATGACATTTATGACTTTCTGCGAGAGAACTTACCATGCTCCATTGATCTTCAACATGCACTCAAAGACATTAATTTCCTTCATAATCTGGCATATCTCACAGACATCACACAACATTTGAACATATTGAATTTGCAGCTACAAGGGGAAAAGCAAACCATTTTTCAATTGATGGGATATGTTGATGGTTTAAAAAGAAGCTGAATCTATTTAGACTTTCTTTGCAAAAAAATGATCTGTTCCATTTTTCAAGTTGTAAGCAGTTGTTGTCAGAGATAGAAAGTGCAAACTTCAGTAAGTACGCAGCTGACATTGAACATTTGATTTGTGAATTTGATCGACGATTTCAAGATTTTGAAATGTTTCGTCCGCAAACGGAACTTTTTAATAACCCAATTAAGTGCACAGTGGAGTGCCAGCCATCAGATCTTCAACTAGAGTTGTGTGACCTTCAGTGTGACCCTTCCTCAGTACTGTAAAGGCATTAGGAGCTGACTTCTGGAAATTGCTACCAAATGAACGTTACCGTGTCTGAGAAAATGGGCACTAAAGATGTGCTCTATATTCGGCAGCACATATCTCTGCGAGACAACATTCTCTTCCATGAAGTTAATAAATCTAAGACCAGGAACAGAATGACCGATTCGACATTGTCCCATACTCTCCGAATCGCCACGTCAAAATGGAAGTGGACTTCAAATCTCTGGTGGAAAGCTGTGACAAGTCACAATCGTCGCACTGAGACATTAAAGGTAATTTTAAAATGAATAATTAATGGATTTGTTACAAATCAAATATGTAGTCAAAGTGCAAGCATTATTTATATATTACTATATCGCATAGGTCCCTACTGTCATTTTTGACGATATTCTTAAGTGTGGCCCGCGGGTCTTGGCCTTGGCTTTAATCCGGCCCTCGGGCAACCTCAAGTTGGCTCACCACTGGAGTACCATAAACAACTTATAAAATGCCTAAAAGAGATACATCTAGATGGCATGGACATACGACTAATATAGTAGGAGAAGGACAGGCATGCATCCTATCACAAGCTTGTTCAATCTATACACTGAGCAAATCTTCAAAAACATCATAGAGATGCCAGGCCTACAAATTAATGGAAAGATAATCAATAACCTAAGATATGCTCACAATACTGTACTACTAGTAGACAATCCTAAAGATCTACAACAATTACTTAATGAAATAAAACACGACAAGCAAAAAATATGGACCAGATATGAATATCGAAAAGACTAAAACTATGATCATAAACAAAGAAAATACTCAAAACCCACAAGTGGATATCAAAATTGAGGGAATAGACCTGGAGACAGTTCAGAACTACAACTGCCTGGACATACTATAACCAGTGATGGAAAATGTACAACTGAAATAAACAAAAGAATAGGAATGGCAAAAAGTAATGTTAATGTCATGAAGGACATACTAACATCAAAACAAAATAACACCACGGCTAAACTTAGAATAGCAAAATGTTAAATCTTCTCAATATTCCTATATGATGCAGAACATGGACATTAGACAAGAAAACAGAACAGAGAATTGAAGCTTTTGAAATGTGGATATATAGAAGAATAGGTAGAATTGGATGGAAGGAAAAGAAAATAAACGATGAAGTCTTACAACAAACCAACAATGAAAAGACAACTACTAAGCACAATTCAAATAAGACAAATGCGATTTTTGGGGCATGCTAAAAGACTCAACAGCCTACTAAAAGTAATCCTGGGGGGGATGGGGGAGGGGAAATACAAGGTAAAAGAGGCAGACCAAGACTAACATGGACGAGTAACATCAAAAGATGGACAAATCAGCTATGACAATCTGCACCATTAAAGCAAGAGACAAAGCAGAATGGTACTGCATGGTAGCCAAAATTCATTGTGGAGACGGCAATCGGTGATGATGATTAAAGATTTATAATTGTTTAGATTCATTTAGCCATTAGTTTATATATAATTAACAAAGATTATTTCCATATAGAAACAGAAGAATCCCCATGGGTAGTTTCTTCTTCTTGCCTTCTTCATTTGCCATTTAGGTCGAGGCGAGATATATAATTGCGGTCTTTTGTTCATCTGTTGGCCTCTGCTGCTGACAGGTTTTCTAGTGTTTCTAATTTTGTATCAATCCATCTTTATCGCGGTGGTTCTCGGAATGATGGTATGTGTTATCGGAACGTTGGCTCGTTAGTAGTATACAAGGGTCCATTTGACCCGTATTTAGGCGCTAAATTAACAAAGATATATAGTAGGGCGCGCGGCGCGCCTAATGTACCGTAGGCGCAGGGGGAGTTGACCGTGACATTTCGTGGCGGATGTTGACCGCTAGTCCAGGTGCTCCGTATTTAAAAATTCCGAATTATTTAAAAAAAACAGTCTCCATCTGATTTCGAACACGGGTCTACGGCGTGCCAGGCCAGACACTTACCACTATGCTACAGGCGATCACAGAATTAGAGGCTGAATGAGACAGGTGAAGCGTGAGGTTTTGTTGGTACCTGACAGCTAGCTAGTAGTAGAGAAAGATGACCCGCATTTAGGCGCTAAATTAACAAAGATATATAGGGCGGCACGCGGCGTGCATAAAACCGGGCGGCGCAGGGGGAGTTAACCATGACATTCGTGTCGGGATGCCTGGTGACCGCTCGTTGACCTCTCAACCTCTCGGCGCCATGGGCGGGGTGAGCTCTCGTAGTGGGGGACCTGTTATGATCAAAGACCCTATTTCTCTGTGAAATTTCTCACTTGGGTAACTTAAGCTGGTCTAGCCGTCTAACAGAGAGACAGTAAATTAATTACTTTTGATATTCTATTACTGTTGTGCTTTTTTTTTTTGTGGTGTGTAGTAATAGTAGTAGTAGTTAAAGTCGTTATTGAAGTTGTACAACTAGTGTGACTTGTATTTTGTAGAGTTATAACAGACAAGTGGGGGCTATGCCTTTTTTTTTCATGTATAGTAGAGAGATGGTAGAGTCTTATAGTTATTTTTATGCATGACAACTTTAATGTATCTATAAAATTCATTTTGAAATTAATGGAAACATACAACTTACTCAGGGCTTGGCCAACTAACAGCAACGGTCTTGCTAATATATTTAACCCGTGGAAACATCAGCATCATGAGACTTATTAATGTCCAAATTGACCGCTTGTTCATAACACGGAGACGACAGCGATGATGACTTTAACGGGTACACAATCAAAGATCCCGTGGTTTTTTTTAGTCGATGACAACTTTTGAAATAGTAGCTGACAACTTTTGTATTAGCAGATGACAGCTTTCAATGACTGTTTACATGCTATGTCATTGTAGCAGTCATGTATGTCATGTCGATGTAGTAGACACGTATGTCATGTCATTGTAACAGGCATGTCAATGTAACAGTTATTTCGTTGTAATAGTCATCTCGTTGTAACAGTCACGGGTGTCATGTCGTTTTATCAGATACGTATGGTATGTCGTTGTAACAGTCATTTCGTTGTAATAGTCATCTCGTTGTAACATACACGTATGTCATGTCGTTTTATCAGAGACGTATGATATGTCGTTGTAACAGACATGTCGTTGTATCAGTCATATCGATGTAGTAGACACGTATGTCATGTCATTGTAACAGTCATGTCAATGTAACAGTCATGTCAATGTAACAGTCATTTCGTTGTAATAGTCATCTCGTTGTAACAGTCATGTATGTCATGTCGTTTTATCAGAGACGTATGGTATGTCGTTGTAACAGACATGTCGTTGTATCAGTCATGTCGATGTAGTAGACACGTATGTCATATCATTGTAACAGTCATGTCAATGTAACAGTCATTTCGTTGTAATAGTCATCTCTTTGTAACAGACACGTATGTCATGTGGTTTTATCAGACACATATGGTATGTCGTTGTAACAGACATGTCGTTGTATTAGTCATGTCTATGTAGTAGACACGTATGTCATGTCATTGTAACAGGCATGTCAATGTAACAGTCATGTCAATGTAACAGTCATTTCGTTGTAATAGTCATCTCGTTGTAACAGGCACGTATGTCATGTCGTTTTATCAGAGACGTTGGTATGTCGTTGTAACAGACATGTCGTTGTATCAGTCATGTCGATGTAGTAGACACGTATGTCATGTCATTGTAACAGTCATGTCAATGTAACAGTCATTTCGTTGTAATAGTCATCTCGTTGTAACAGACATGTATGTCATGTCGTTTTATCAGTGACGTATGGTATGTCGTTGTAACAGACATGTCGTTGTATCAGTCATGTCGATGTAGTAGACACGTATGGCATGTCATTGTAAGAGGCATGTCAATGTAACAGTCATGTCAATGTAACAGTCATTTCGTTGTAATAGTCATCTCGTTGTAACAGTCACGTATGGCATGTCGTTTTTATCAGAGACGTATGGTATGTCGTTGTAACAGACATGTCGTTGTATCATTCATGTCGATGTAGTAGACACGTATGTCATGTCATTGTAACAGTCATGTCAATGTAACAGTCATTTCGTTGTAATAGTCATCTCGTTGTAACAGACATGTATGTCATGTCGTTTTTATCAGTGACGTATGGTATGTCGTTGTAACAGGCATGTCGTTGTATCAGTCATGTCGATGTAGTAGACACGTATGTCATGTCATTGTAACAGTCATGTCAATGTAACAGTCATTCGTTGTAATAGTCATCTCGATGTAACAGACACGTATGTCATGTCATTGTAACAGTCATGTCAATGTAACAGTAATTTCATTGTAATAGTCATCTCGTTGTAACAGTCACGTATGTCATGTCGTTTTATCAGAGACGTATGGTGGTCGTTGTAACAGACATGTCGTTGTATCAGTCATGTCGATGTAGTAGACACGTATGTCATGTCGTTGTAACAGACACGTATGGTATGTCGTTGTAACAGACATGTCATGTATCAGGCATGTCGATGTAGTAGACACGTATGTCATGTCATTGTAACAGTCATGTCAATGTAACAGTCATGACAATGTAACAGTCATTCGTTGTAATAGTCATCTCGTTGTAACAGTCACGTATGTTATGTCGTTTGTCAGAGACGTATGGTATGACGTTGTAACAGACATGTCGTTGTATCAGGCATGCCGATGTAGTAGACACGTATGTCATGTCATTGTAACAGTCATGTCAATGTAACAGTCATTTCGTTGTAATAGTCATCTCGTTGTAACAGTCACGTATGTCATGTCGTTTATCAGACACGTATGGTATGTCGTTGTAACAGACATGTCGTTGTATCAGTCATGTCGATGTAGTAGACACGTATGTCATGTCATTGTAACAGTCATGTCAATGTAACAGTCATTTCGTTGTAATAGTCATCTCGTTGTAACAGACATGTATGTCATGTTGTTTTATCAGTGACGTATGGTATGTCGTTGTAACAGACATGTCGTTATATCAGTCAGGTCGATGTAGTAGACACGTATGTCATGTCATTGTAACAGTCATATCAATGTAACAGTCATGTCAATGTAACAGTCATTTCGTTGTAATAGTCATCTCGTTGTAACAGTCACGTATGGCATGTCGTTTTATCAGAGACGTATGGTATGTCGTTGTAACAGACATGTCGTTGTATCAGTCATGTCGATGTAGTAGACACGTATGGCATGTCATTGTAAGAGGCATGTCAATGTAACAGTCATGTCAATGTAACAGTCATTTCGTTGTAATAGTCATCTCGTTGTAACAGTCACGTATGTCATGTCGTTTTATCAGAGACGTAGCTTGTCGTTGTAACAGACATGTTGTATCATTCATGTCGATGTAGTAGACACGTATGTCATGTCATTATAACAGTCATGTCAATGTAACAGTCATTTCGTTGTAATAGTCATCTCGATGTAACAGACACGTATGTCATGTCATTGTAACAGTCATCAATGTAACAGTAATTTCATTGTAATAGTCATCTCGTTGTAACAGTCACGTATGTCATGTCGTGTTTTATCAGAGACGTATGGTATGTCGTTGTAACAGACATGTCGTTGTATCAGTCATGTCGATGTAGTAGACACGTATGTCATGTCGTTGTAACAGACAAGTATGGTATGTTGTTGTAACAGACATGTCATTGTATCAGGCTGTCGATGTAGTAGACACGTATCTCATGTCATTGTAACAGTCATGTCAATGTAACAGTCATGACAATGTAACAGTCATTTCGTTGTAATAGTCATCTCGTTGTAACAGTCACGTATGTTATGTCGTTTTGTCAGAGACGTATGGTATGACGTTGTAACAGAACATGTCGTTGTATCAGGCATGCCGATGTAGTAGACACGTATGTCATGTCATTGTAACAGTCATGTCAATGTAACAGTCATTTCGTTGTAATAGTCATCTCGTTGTAACAGACACGTATGTCATGTCGTTTTATCAGACACGTATGGTATGTCGTTGTAACAGACATGTCGTTGTATCAGTCATGTCGATGTAGTAGACACGTATGTCATGTCATTGTAACAGTCATGTCAATGTAACGGTCATGTCAATGTAACAGTCATTTCGTTGTAATAGTCATCTCGTTGTAACAGTCACGTATGTCATGTCGTTTTATCAGACACGCATGTATGTCGTTGTAACAGACATGTCGTTGTATCAGTCATGTCGATGTAGTAGACACGTATGGCATGTCATGTAACAGTCATGTCAATGTAACAGTCATGTCAATGTAACAGTCATTTCGTTGTAATAGTCATCTCGTTGTAACAGTCACGTATGTCATGTAGTTTTATCAGAGACGTATGGTATGTCGTTGTAACAGACATGTCGTTGTATCAGTCATGTCGATGTAGTAGACACGTATGTCATGTCATTGTAACAGTCATGCCAATGTAACAGTCATTTCGTTGTAATAGTCATCTCGTTGTAACAGACACGTATGTCATGTCGTTGTAACAGACACGTATGTCATGTCGTTTATCAGAGACGTATGGTATGTCGTTGTAACAGACATGTCCATGTATCAGTCATATCGATGTAGTAGACACGTATGTCATGTCATTGTAACAGTCATGTCAGTGTAACAGTCATGTCAATGTAACACGTGTCAGTTCTGTTGTAACTGTTTTCCATGTCAGTCGTTGTAGTAGTCATAGGGTCACACCGTCGTATGTATGTTGTCCAGTGTGACATGATAGTTTATGTAGGTTGTCTAGTGTGTCGTGATGGCTGTATGTAGATTGTCTAGTGTGTCGTGATCTTCATACAGCCATCACGACACACTAGACAACCTACATACAACTATCATGTCACACTGGACAACATACATACATGACTGTGTGACACCTATGACTACTACAACGACATGACATGGAAAAAAGTAACAACAGAACTGACACGTGTTACATTGACATGACTGTTACATTGACATGACTGTTACAATGAATGACATACGTGTCTACTACATCGATACGACTGATACATGGGACATGTCTGTTACAACGACATACCATACGTCTCTGATAAACGACATGACATACGTGTCTGTTACAACGACATGACATACGTGTCTGTTACAACGAGATGACTATTACAACGAAATGACTGTTACATTGGCATGACTGTTACAATGACATGACATACGTGTCTACTACATCGACATGACTGATACAACGACATGTCTGTTACAACGACATACCATACTTCTCTGATAAACTACATGACATACGTGACCTGTACAACGAGATGACATTACAACGAAATGACTGTTACATGACATGACTGTTACATTGACATGACTGTTACAATGACATGCCATACGTGTCTACTACATCGGACATGACTGATACAACGACATGTCTGTTACAACGACATACCAACGTGTCTGATAAACGACATGACATACGTGACTGTTACAACGAGATGACTATTACAACGAAATGACTGTTACATTGACATGACCGTTACATTGACATGACTGTTACATGACATGAAACATACGTGTCTACTACATCGGACATGATGATACAACGACATGTCTGTTACAACGACATACCATACGTGTCTGATAAAACGACATGCATACGTGTCTGTTACAACGCGATGACTATACAACGAAATGACTGTTACATTGACATGACTGTTACAATGACATGACATACGTGTCTACTACATCGGCATGCCTGTACAACGACATGTCTGGTTACAACGTCATACCATACGTCTTGACCAAACGACATAACATACGTGACTGTTACAACGAGATGACTATTACAACGAAATGACTGTTACATTGACATGACTGTTACATTGACATGACTGCTACAATGACATGACATACGTGTCTACTACATCGACATGACTGATACAACGACATGTCTGTTACAACGATATACCATACGTCTCTGATAAAACGACATGACATACGTGACTGTTACAACCAGATGACTATTACAACGAAATGACTGTTACATTGTCATGTACTGTTATGATTTACATGACTGTTACAATGACATGACATACGTGTACTACTACATCGACATGCCGATACAATGACATGTCTGGTATAAACGACATACCATACGTGTCTGTTACAACGACATGACATACGTGTCTACTACATCG